>PVIA01015056.1:0-24198 GCA_004024845.1 Tonatia bakeri
AGGGCTTTTTGTGAAGATTAAATGAAATAAATGCATGTAAATTGCTGAATAGTGACTATAAATTCTGCAAATTCTCCTGTACTGCTATTACAGGGAAACCCCACTAGAGGGCACACCATTCACGGGGTACCTGATGTGCGCCACACCCAGGGCTCCTCATTTTACTTGTAATTTTCACTTCTCCTCCCAACAGAAAGGACCTTGAAGAACAGGTGTTACTGGCTCCAAATTCCATTTTCCAAAGAAATTGGCCCCAGGCTCACACAGCTGATAAGTGGTGGAGCCACGCAGGTCTAACATCAAACCTTTGCTTTTTCAGTTAAGCCAGGCTGCCTCTTTCTTCATACTCCTGCCTTTCCTCAAAGACAAAGGGAGAAGAGTGCAGCAGTTGAAGATCAATCAGTGGAATGGGGCACGAGAAGGATCTATGTGAACTTCATGGTTCACAATTTGGAGTCAGAAGCTCTGGCAAGCCACAGAGTGAGCAAGCCACTTAGATCAAGGGGAAACTCTTCAGAACTGTTTGCACAGAGAGTCCGGCTTTCTGCCCAGTCCTGGGGCTTCTGACTCTGAGATTCCCAGGAAGTCAAAGCTCAAAGTGGCACAATTCAGAGCCACAAAACAGCACCGACAGAGACCCTCCCTCAAGGCCTCCTCAGGGTAGAAGTAGGTGGGAAATTTCACTCCGTGAGCCCAAAAGATTTTATTTCCCATAAACAACAGTCTGTTTTCTCTCTCTGACATACAAAGACTCTGCCCAGAGAAGCAGATAAAGGGCCCCACCTGCTCTATGTCAGGAATCTGGACTGCAGAGATGCACCTGTAACTCAATCAACGTCCTATTTTCCAGAGGCAGCGGGAGAGAGAGCCTGGGGCTGAAAATCCAGGCAGGAAGGGGCAGGAAAGTGGCAGGCAGCTCTGCTCTGAGGATACATTAAAGCCTGCGGTGTGAACACACCAGTCCACACTAACTTTGGTGACAGGAAAGTGGAACATAAATTCACAAATGGTTCTTTCAGTCACCCACCAAACATTAACCACTAACATTGTATCAAGCTAAGAAGGAAGACACAGGCTGCATTATTGTTCACACTGTTAGTTTACTTAACGCTGCCTTTTGGCTAAGAGTAAACCCAAGTGTACAATATTTATTGTTAAACTACCTTCTGCACTTTTCAAAGTAAGATCAACAGTGGCGTGCTGATAAAGGTTTACCAGCTGTCCCTGTAGGAGTGGGTGGTAGGAAGCCTGCTTCTTAGGAGTTGCCAATTTCCCTGGTGTAAATATTTCTGCCGTGGCCAGTTTTGAGCTGCCACTGGGAAATCACTGAAATGGGCAGTTGGGAAGAGATGCCAGATCCAGCATAAGCCCGCTCCAGCACACCAGGGGCTAAGAGGCATTCAGTGGAATGGGATCAAGGAGCAAACTTCCTTTACTGGTGGCAGCAAACACACCCAGGCAGTAAGAGATAGCTCTCAAGCCTCAGCAGGAGGCAAATCAGCTGGATTCTGTGGCCTCTAGGTGTTGCTTTTCTTTGCCCTTGAGCTTGACACCAGCCATCAGGACTTCAGGACTTCGAAAGTCCAATCAGCAACCTTGTTTGTCAAAATACTTTGAAAAAGTGTAAATCACATTTTATCCCCAAAGGAAAAGAGCATCACTTTTTCAATGACTGCATGTTTAGCCAACTCTTTCAAAGGAAAGTGCATCCTGACTCTTAGAAGTGAGATGTGGACCATCTACAGATGTATCAGAAAACCCGAAGACACAGCTAAAATACTCAGTGCTCAGCCTCAAGGGAAGAAAAGCTTGCAGCAAAGTAAAGGGAGGTGAAGGCATATATAAACCAAAATTAGCAAGGGAAGATGGAAACAAATTAGGGAAGTCAGTTTATAATTTGTCTCATGTACACACAACTCTCATTTTGTGACTTGTAACCTAATCATCATGCGAAGGTCTCCAGCTTCCACACCTGCCCTGCATCGCCTCCCAAGGCCACCAGACCAGATCCAGGTGACGTCCCTGGCCCTTGTCACAATACTCAGTGACAGGGAAAGGAAACCCAGTCCTCACACTGGGAGAACTAGGAATTTACCTATATTGTTCCTTCCAGTATTTATTCCCACTTAATAAGCATTGTGGGATATCTGCATGAATATCTCAGCTAACTTACAACAGATTGGCATTCTTCCAGATGCATGCTTTCTGATAAAAATGTCTAAAAAATGGGAATGAAAGAGAAAGTGGACTGATGGTCCCTTCCCTCAGGAAAAAAACAAAAGATCAAATAACTCATCATGGAGAAAAATGTCACCAAGGAAAGTAAATTGGTTTCTAAATTAAGCACAAGATCCTTACCTGTCAAGTCCATTCCTATTCAGACCTAGTAAAACATGCTGTCTGGAATGAAGCTCTTTCTGTTGAAATCAAGCCCAAGAAACAAATGGCTCTGAGATATACAGAGTATAAAACTTACAGGTTCTTCAACCACCATTGCCAAGGTTGGGGGCAGGTCCTGGGCTGGCGGTCCCTTCCTGTGTGGGCATCTTCATGTGGTTACTGCCTGCAGGCTGCTTTCTCAGCACTTCCATCTAGATACAGCACCCTACCCTGGTAAGAAGGGAGAATTCTGGCCCTCTCATTCATCATCACACCAATGAGCCACCAAGGGGACCAGCTGTGACAGATCATTAAAGAATTACGGGGGTGTTCAATGAGCTGGTTATGGAGGCAAACTGTATGGGTTTGAATCCCACTAAGCAGCTGAAGGATTTCAGTCCACTTACTTAACCACTCTGTTCCCCAGTTTCCCTTTCTGAAACTGGAATAGCGGTACTACCTTCTGGGTTGCTGCGGTTATCAAATGGCTCAATTTACTCAAAACACTAGGTACAGTGTCAGTGCTATGTAAGCACTTAGGATCACGATGCTTCTTTTTCTACTACATGAAAGAGGCCACGTGTTTGTTGATGGACCCACTGACAAGACAGGGGACAGGGTAAATTGTTAAATTAAAGAACTAAGATCTTCATGATCTGACCCTGACCCCGTCTCAAGTCTGAGCTCCACCCTTGCTGAGCCTCCTTCGGTTTTTAAACCTTCCATGTTCTCCTCGAGTTTGTGCTTCTGCTCAGAAGACTGACACCCACCTGCCCTAACATGGCTAATGTCATTACCCCCAGGGAGCCTTCCTAGACTTAATGTCTCAGCTAGGGGCCCTCTCCGTGCTCTGACGCACCCAGGACCTCTACATCACGTCGCTCCACACTCTGCATCGGGATGGTGTGCTTGCTTTGGGAGACCACAGTGGACCGAGGTCCTTCAAAAGAGAGATTGTACCGCACTCTCCAGCTTCCCTCTACCTGGCACAGAACATGGCGCATAGTAGGTGTTCAATGAGAACATGCATTTGTTGAAGGAATGAACGTATCTATAAGTGAAGTGCTTACTGATACCTAATATTTGCCAGGGTCACTGATATGGGCTAGATTGGGAGGCCTCATTCGAAAAATCTGACAATCAGTTAGGAAGATAAAGTCTAAGTAGAGGATAATTTAAATAATTATAAAAAGGTTCAAATACATGGGTGAAAACAAAAGAATTAAACCCTCTTGCACATAACACTAACAGTGATGTCAGGGTGGCAAGCTAATTCCCAAATAGCACTGGGAATACTACGGGGAACCAGCTTTCTCAGTGGGGCACAGAACAGTGGTGCGTCTTAAAATCCACAGTGTTTTAGGTTTGATGAACTAAGGTGCAAGGTCAAGGACAACTAATGATTGTATGTGCATTTCTTCCTTACAGGAAGTATCAGAGAACATAAGGGCTCCATTTATGAGGACTTTGTCCATCTCTTCCGTAGCAAGTAATTACAATTAAAAGGTTGTGGGGATTCTAGACGGTGAACACCTGATGAAGTGTGAGTGTGGAGACCCTGACCCTGGCAGCCCATGAGGACCTCACCTCAGAGAGTGAGGGGGCGGGCAGCTGAGCCACGTCTAAGCACTCAGGCCAGTTCTCCACTGTCATTTGTGTTATCTTCTAAATGCAGATCATCTCACACCCCTGTCACCCTGTTTGATGAACTTTATGAAAGATAAAACATAATGCAACCACCTTGCCAAGCCCTTTGTAACTCCTTCCTCCACCCAATGATCGCTCGCAGGTGCAACTTCTTTTCAAAGGTGATAAACAATTTATTAGTTCCATTAAATGTGTCTCCTTGTGCCATGGGAGTGTTCCATGAAGTGACAAGGTTCCAGCCAGAATCACACTGTCTACTGTGAGTGACACAGAGCTGAAGATTCAGAACACTCGTCAGTACACTACGATGTCCCACTTGACTACTGTAATGTTCAATTTATTTCATTTCTCAACTGATTTCACACTCACTGGCACCTTCACATTATAGTCACACTAATTCTTAAAATGACCTCTCTAGAATACCATGACAGATAGGGGAAAATAGATTTTTGCCAGAGACTGCTTTTTAAAAAATATTGCAAAAATAGAGATTTTTCTGGTAACTCGTTGCATCTTTTTTGCCTCCAGCTCAGTCTCTCAATCACACACACACTCACATGCACACACAAAGCAACTGCTCTCCTGTCAACTTAAAGCCATCTTATTTTGATGCATGAACATATCACATAATTTGTGTCTTTAGTCAACAGATCGAATTTGGCTGGTGCACATGGGTGACTGGGCGTCTCCATGCCAATACGGTGTCTGGGTGCTAAGGGCTTAGAGAGGCTAGATGCCCTGGGAGCAGACTTGGACTAACTGAGCATTTGCCTCTTGGCTTCTTAGAACTGTTTGGTTTCACCTCCACTTACCTCGACATTCACAAACCAAACCTAAAGGTTTCACAGATGGGGACCCAACTTAAAGACAGAGCAGAATGCCAAACATTCCACACATATTCCCTCGGGGGGTAAAATGTAAACCTGAATGAAACCATCTTCTTTTAACATCTTGCACTTCCACCTCATCAAGTAAAGATGATTCAAGAATCAATTAGTCCTCTATTACCCTGGATGGGTGGCTCGGTTGGTTGGAGCCATATACCAAAAGGAGGTTGTAGGTTAGATCCCTGGTCAGGGCACATACCTAGGTTGTGGGTTTGCGGGTTCAATCCCTGGTGAGGGCGCGTGTGAGAGGCAACCTATATATCTCTCTCTCTCTCCACCTCTCTCACAAGTTAATAAACATTTCCCCAAGTAGAAATTTTTAAAATCAATTTGCCTACTATTAAAAAGAATTATTGGTGGGTAAAAGAAAAATATATATATTTAAAGAGTGTTTGATTACCCATAAAAATATTCAAGGTCTTCTGTCCTCAAAGTAATGATAAAGGTTACCAAGTATTCTAATGAACACTATCCAGCATAATTCTGGATGACTATAGAATTCTATTGTCAAATAACTTGGAAATAAATAAATTATTGAATATAATATACCCCCCACCTCTGAGTTTCACATATGGATCTCCTTAAATGTGCAAAACAACTCCAGCAGCAAAGAAACCTGGTGAAATTTGGTTAATCCATTGTGGCCTACATTGATTTGATCACAGAATCTTTTTTTGAGCAACAACATTTTGGGAATGTTGGTTAAATGAAAAGACAACCAGGAGAAAAATCAGGCAATTTAAAGCCCAGGAATGGCTGTCTTTCCGTTAACTCTCCAACTGGAGCGAGTCACTCCGCCTGGTTCATGCTCCCAGACGATGAAGGCCTGGGCTGGAAGAGATGCCAGCTCTCCTCCAGCTCAGACGCTAAGGGATCTGGAGATGACCCAATGAGAACGAGTCTCCTCCAGCTCAGACAGGAAGTGATCCAGAGACGACCCAATTAGAACGAGTCTCCTCCAGCTCAGACAGGAAGTGATCCAGAGACGACCCAATGAGAATGAGTCTCCTCCAGCTCAGACGCTAAGGGATCCGGAGACGGCCCAATGAGAATGGAGTTAGGAGGCTGAAGAAGAATCAGGCTTCACTGAAAGGACTGGGAAAACCGAGGTGACAATAAGGGCCAACAAGGTACAGAGCATGAAGATGGACAAAACTCATTGCCAAACAAGACTTTACCATGCAACTTGGGATCAGGTCCAGATCCTCGTCAAAATAAATCCAGCTCAGACACAGGAAGATGAGGCCTTGCAAAAGCAAGTAAATCAGAGAAAGGCAGAAACGAAAGCTGAGCCATAAGGGTGGACGGAGTGTCGGTCACATATGGGGATGAAAGGAGGTCCATGGCCTAGTTCAAGGTGAGGGATTCAAAGTGAGACTAAGAACGGAGACTCGGCAGAGTGCCGCCTTTTTATATGGGGTACACTATTCTGGGGACAGGAGTAGGAACAAAAGAAGCCATGAGACTGGACAAAAATTAAAATATAGGTCACATTTCTTGAAAAAGTAGGTTGGTCCTCTGAAGCTTTCAATAAATGTTGAATAAAATGTGTAATTCAGTGAACAAACGAACAAACAAAAAATAATGACGTTGAACATGATGAAAATTTTCCAGCCTGGAGTCCCTGGGCTGCTGCAGTTCACGTCGGTCCTAGTGGGCGTCCACGTCACCCCTCTGTGAAGAGAAGTTGGTGGTTTTAGCCGCTTTCTCAGGGTGCTGGTCCCGAGGCCATTGCCAGGGGTCGGAGTCCAAACAGGAAGGGCAAGAGGGTGACAGTGGCTAGGGAGAGGCAAGAAACACACACCGAGTCCAGAAGAAGGGAGGCAGGGGAGAAGCTTGGTCGCACAGCCAAAACCCAGCAACAGGCAGCGGGCCCCTGTTGCGCATCCCGTAATTTTTAAACACTGAGTACAGGATACACCTGTACCCTTTGCAAATTTTGTATGTACAAAACTGTACTAAGTCATATACATTACAAAGTATATGCAAAAAACAGAACAGTGTAACCAATGAGAAAACAACAAAGCTTCTAAAACTACGTAATTCCTGGAGTGAAAGCAGCCACCTGGGAGATGGCTGACCGGGGAGAGCAAGAAAGCAGCGGCACTGGAGGCGGTGGCTGCGGCGGCGAGCAGGGCGCCAGCCCCCACGGCGGTGCCGGTGCGGACAGCAGAGGGGCACTCACTCTGGGGGATGCTTCGGGCTAGTTTAAAGAATTAGGAGGGAAGATAATCGGATCTGAAAGCCCTATTCAGAAATTCAAGACTCAGAATGTAAAATATACCTTTACCTGGAATAAGTCCACTAAAACCAAAGGTAAATTACAATAATTCAAAGAAAAGGTTTAATCAGCTTTACCGAGCTAAATTTACACGTTAAAATTAGAGATTTCGTGGTATACATTTCCCCGAGTTCTGACAAAAGTACATGCTACAGAACAACTTCATTGCCCCTAAAAGTTTCCTTATTTCTGCCACAGTCCTGGCTAACGCCAGACCCTGGCCCCTGGCAACCACTGAGCTGCTTCCTATTGCTATAGATTTGCCTTCTCTAGGATTTCACATACAAATTAAAAATATTTTTTTAAATTTTGTCTAGGATTTTATCGCTTCTCGGCCTTTTGGCTAAGATCAAGTGTAATTTTGTCTAGGATTTTACCAGCTCAATGTGGACCTATCTTCCTGCTAACAGATGGTATAAGGTTTGTTTATGCCTTGAATTCACAAGTGAAAGGAGATATTATCTATTATTCAGTAATAAAAACCCTGTGAGACAGGGCTTTTTAAAAATTTTTAAAGATTTTGTTTATTTATTTTTAGAGAGAGCGGAAGGGAGGGAGAGAAGGAGAGAAAACATCAATGTGTGGTTACCTATCACATGCCCCCAACTAGGGACCTGGCCCACAACCCAAGCATGTGCCTTGACTGGGAATGGAACCAGTGATCCCCCAGTTCTCAGGCCGGCACTCAGTCCACTGAGATGCACCAGACAGGGCAGAAACAGGGCTTTTTTTAACAGGAAAATATATGCATAGGTTCTTAAGAGTAAAAATATTGGGATTACTGAACTAGAGTGTCTGATCCATGAGTTCAAGTCACCAATGTGGCCACTTTCTTTTACCAAAAGTATTCATCCAGCCCTGGCTGATGTAGCTCAATGTATTGAGAATGGGCCTGCGGACCTAAGGGTCACAGGTTCAATTCCCAGTCAGGGCACATGCCTGGGTTGTAGGTCAGGTCCCTAGTAGGGGGTACGTGAGAGGCAACCACACACATTGGTGTTTCTCTCCCTCTCTTTCTCCTTCCCTTCCCCTCTGTCTAAAAATAAATAAATAAAATCTTCTTTTAAAAAAGTATTCTTCCAGCTGGAAAAGCTTGCAGACAAGCGCTGCCCCACGGCACTCTCTGCAGTGACGGGAAGGTGCACCTGTGCCAGCCCCTGTGGTCGCCCCTGGCCGCAGCCGACCGCTGAGCACTTGAAATGTGTCTAGTGGCACAGACAAACTGAATGTTTACTTTTATTTCGTCTTAACTTAATTTTAAATAGTCGCATGGGGCTACTAGCCACTATATCAGGAAAAGTGTGAAACAAAGATGTAACAATCAGTTACTGATGGCAATCAGCACAGTTTATGAGGATTTGGGCAGATGTGCTAAAAATCCACAATATAATTTGTCAAGCTGTCTTTGAACTCAACAAAATGTACACATCAAGGATGTAGTTTAATAGGCTTTATGTATAAGATATTAGACAGTAAACCAAAATCAAAACAAAAAACCCCAGAGGTACAAGAGGGCCAATGACCTGCGAAGACACAGAAAGAGAATGAAGCTCACGGGGACCACAACAGACAACAAAGGGAGTGAGTCAGAAGCGTGTCTGGAATGAAGATCGGGGCGAGGGTGAGCGATAAGGACATAAAAGGGCCAGTGAGGAGTGCTTCCTCCAGACCTGGCTTGCAGTCTTGGCCTCTACATCTATAGAAAGATGAGAAAAAATTGGAGAAGATCCAAGAAAGAACAAAATGATTCAATTGTTGGATCACAGAGGCACAATGGGGCAATATTGGATGTATTGTGGCTTTTTAATCCAGAGAAATAGAATTTCAGGGTAACAATATCTGCTTTCAGGTACCAGAGGAGACACAATAAGTGGCATTTGCCAGATGGTCCCCATGCATGCGGAGGGAGAAATGACACTTAATACACAGTCAGGAAGATATTTCATTTAGCCAGGAGGAAGACGTGCCTGTTTAGAGGTAATGGTTTAACAAGAAAGCAGTTTCACTTAATCAGAAATATTGGGCATTGGGGTCTGCTGGCACTGAGCCTAAAATATAAGCAGACACAAGCCCTGAGCTCCAGGAGCTGCACCTGGGAAGGTGGGGAAAGGACATGCAGCCTCACACAGAACCATCAAACACTGGGAGCTATACACTGCAGCCAGCAGGAGAAAACAAAGCACACCATTATTAATAGGAGGGGAGCAACTGGAACCGCCTAACACCTTGTGCTCAGGTAAATGCTGCATTGGAAAAGTTGGTCGCCGGCCCTGAATCCAGGATGGCAGGGTCCATGGGACAGAGCATCCCTAACTTGTCCTCTGAGTTACAGGGACCTAGGCAGGACCAAAATGAGGCTGACCCTGGGCAGGTCAGTTTGCCACAGGAAACAGAATGCACAGAGCACGGGGCTCACAAGGGGTCCTGCTGCTCGTGAGTCCGGATGGCGGTGACCACATGGTGGCTGAGGTCAGTAATCGGGGCTGGCTCGGGAAAACTAACTATAGGGTCACCTTCACCGTAAGGCACGGTGCTCTCACTAAGAGAACATTCACCTTGCCGAATCAAGGCTGAGACTCTAGCCAATCAGAACAGCATCTCCCCTCTTAGGCAGAATGAGTGAAGGTTCCTGCTGCAACCATTGCAATTATATCACAGGTACAATCAAGCACTAACGAGAAATCAGAGAAGTGAGTATAATAAAACGGCAATTGCATACTATGCAACATTAAATTAATTTGAAAGTCTGTGACATAAAGCTATGAATGAAGTCCCAACTTATGCACAAAATTTGAAATTATGCCATTTCCAAACTGTTGTTTAATTCATCCAGAATTGTTTATTTTCAATATTGTTATGCCAGTGAATTATAGCAGTGCGGGCACCATTGCCCCTTGAGCTGGCAAACAGAAACACCCACCACCAGAAGTAGTTTTGTCACATCTGCGAGACAATCCACCTTTAATTTTGTCAGTTCTGAATCATGTATTCTTCAAAAATCTATCCTTCATATAAAATGTCAGCTCTGTGTATGAGAGCAGGGGGAAGGCATTTCAGGAAGAGATAAAAATTATTGGCAAATACACAGAGGCAGGAAAGAATGAAAGGAAGGGAGGGAGGAAGAGGAGGAAAACACCAGGCAAGGAAGAGGGTTTGGGCTACGGGAGCAGCAGTAGGAAGTGAGGGAGGGGGCACAAGGCTGGCAATGATCAGTTGTGAGCCTGTGATTTCCAAAAGCCGGTCTTTGTCTCAGCATCAGGCCATTATGAAGTTTCCATTGATCCACAGCAAAATGAAAAAAAAAAAAAAAAAACATAGATTTTTCTGTAAAGCTAAACACATAAAGTATTTACTCAACTTTTTCAAATCATCTTTTATTTTGTCCTCCTTAATTTGTTGGCATTAACATATTCTATCTGTTATGAATGGTGGCAGTGGGAGGTGACAGATGACAAGTAGGGTTGTTGTGGCTTTAATGTCCTTATTTAACAAAATAAAATTTGACAACCCTGTACAGGTCCACAATTTATTTTTCAGAAATATTACTATTTCATAAAATGCAAGAGACCAGGAACCACAGACCCACAATAACGAGTTTAGATCACTGAATACAGAGACAGGTGAAGACATTGAGAATGAGTCTAGATGTTGATTTTTATATATGTTGAATTATTGATATATATGTATGTCAATAATTAAAAGGACCTACTAGAAGAATATAAATTTCATGTTTGTATTCCAAAGAAATAGAAAGAAAAATGTAATAAGAATATTATAAACTCAATAAAGGAAAGAAAGACAAAAGAATACAAGAGAACATAAAATAAGATAGTGAGAATAAGCCTGACTGTATCATTAATCACCACAAATATATTTGGGTTACATTCACCACGCAGAAACTTCCAGATTGGTCATGAAAAACAAACCAAACCAAACCAAACCAAACAATGAAACCTATCTGCATGCTTTTTCTAGAAATCACGCTAAAATAAGACCTTGGAAGTTTAAAAACAAGGTGTTGCAGAAAAATAAATCAGGCAAATGCTAGGTACTACTCCCCAGTCTGGCCTCCTCAAAAGAAAGCAACCTCACATTACTAATTTCAGGCGTAACAAAATACAATGGGATGGACATTAAATCAGACACAGGAAATTCTTATGTTGATAAAAATTATAATCGACCAAATACCTACAACAGCACTTAACAACATAATTCCAAATATACATAAAGTAAATTGTGAGAAAAGCAAGCAGAGGCTAACTAATCCTCAGAAGCAGGAGGGTGGAATGATAAATAATCTCATAAAAACAGTCGAGCTTCTATATGGAACTGCGGACTTGACTTTCACAACTGGCGAGCTCAATCAATCAAATCACTGAAAGAAGTTGTGCACAACAGAAAATGTACATTTTTAAACACTCATGACACATTTAAAAATAAAGAAGGCACACAGAATCTGAGTAAATTTGAAAACTAGAGATCATTCTGCAGTTCGATGGCAATAGAAATTTGCAACAAAAGATGACCAGCAGCATCCAACCCAAAAATAACTATTTGGAAATTTTAAAGAGCTCTGTTAAATAATGTCTGAGTAAAGGCAGATATCAAAACCAAAATTATAGATAATTTCAAAATTAACACCGATGACAACACTGTTATAACAAAATCTTGGAGATGCCACCGCCATGGTATTCAGACGTCTTTGGTGTGTTCATTAGGTTAAATTATCTAACTATTCAATTCAATAAAGTAAAAATAAAAAATAAATATGCCCTGGGCAGGAAGGTCAGTTGTTGGAGCATCGTCTTGCACCCCAAAAGGTTGCGGGTTCGATTCCCAATCTGGGCACATACCTGGGTCGTGGGTTTGATGCCCCGGTGGGGTGCATATGGGAGGGAACTGATGTTTCTCTCTCTCTTTCTCCTTCCCTCTCTCTCTCAAATCAATAAAAAACATATCAGGGGAAGATCCAAAAAATGAAAAATAAATATAGAGGAAGAGAAAGAAAGGCAAACGCAGGGTGGGGCAAAAGTAGGTTCACAGCTGTGAGCACACAAAACACACAGATTGCACTGTTATTTATTAATTATTGTACCATTTCCCATAAGAACAACTGTAAACCCTACTTTTCCCCACCCTACATAGAAAATATACATCAATGCAATATAAAATAAATTATAAATGAAAAATTACTTTTGAAAAGTCAGTCTGTACAATGAAGATGGGTCGTTTTGAATGGAAAAATAACAGCAGCAATAATAAAATTGGAGCACTTTAATCCCTCCAAGTCCTGGTCTTCTCGTCTATAAAAGAGGGGTGTCAAAGCCCACTGCCAGCCCCGACAGGTGCGGCTCGGTGGGGCAGCACCCCACAAAGCAAAGTGTCACTTGTTTGACCCCTGGTCCCAGGTCGGGCCGCTTTCGAGAGGCAACCGACCGATGCTTTTCTCTCACAATGCTGTTTGTCTCCCTCTCTTCATTCCTCCCTACTCCTCTCTAAAAATAAAATAATAAAATCTTTAAAAAGTTTTGAAAACCTACTGCCAGATTATTGTGACTCTCGAGTGACATAATCACCTGGGAAGCATGTTGTTGGCTGTTAAACACACAGACGCAGATCTAAAAAGCCCTCACATCTGTGTAGGAGAATGCAGACTCACGTGCACAGAGCCTTCCAACAGTATCAGTCCTTCCTGCGCTCGGAACACTTGGTCTTCTTGGATGAGAGCCAGCAGGTAGGGCATGATTGGGAAAAACCCAAATGGCGTTAGAGGTTCGAGTTTTTAATAAAAGCTGTATGTATTTTCACAGTTTTTAAAAATTGGCTTACACTGTCTTTCCGAAATCAATACGCTGCATTCACAGAGACACTTTAAGAAGGGAACAGTGGCTTTCCGAGGATCAATAGTAAGTGACTTGACCTTACCGGGCAATGAGCCCACCCGCGTGGTCACTTGAGAGATGCAGGAAGTCACCCTCGAAGCCCAGGCTTGCCCAGGTCTTGCCCATCCCTTGAGGCCCAGCTTCCTCACCACCTTTCTGGGTATCAGGCAGAAACATTTCCTCGTTTAACTCTTTGCTTTGGAGCAAGTTACTCAACCTCTTTGAGCCTTAATTTCCTAGTTTATAGAAAACATAGGCTATGGTTGGGATTTTTTTTTTTACATGGGCCTTAGTCAGGTGTCCCATCTGGGACTCTAAGGCGGAGACTGTGCACAGGAGCCTTTAGAGAGTGCTACCCAAGGCGACACCCAGGGGTGGTGAGGGATGCAGGGTTGATTGACAGGGGGATGCAATGCAGTCACAACAGAGCCCTCGGCCGATCCCACAGGGAGCTCTGGGCCTGACATGGCTCTTTAGAATTGAGACAAATGTTGGTCCTTTGTACTCTTCATCCACTGATCTTTGGATGCAGGCTGCCCCCAGGAAGGGGAACAACCCTACATGGGGTGGGGGTCTTCAGCCAAGGACAGTCCCTGTGAACCGGCAGCTGTCGACACCGGCCACCAGCTGGAGGAAAGAGTGCCTCGGTCCGCAGGGGGACTGGGGAGGTGTACGGCAGCAGCTGCTCTCACGTACAAAAGAAGTCAGCCCACCAGGCTACAAACACTGTGAAAATAACCACCTTCTCTGCTACTTGCTGCATCTTCCCAACCTCCGAATAGTTCCCACCTTACAGTATGTGCTTAACAAATGTTGGATGAGTGCAGAGAAGATGCACGATGAGTGTTAGCTACTATTTTGATGCATAAGCCTTCCCCAAGTCTTCTTAATAGAAGGTTTCCTGTGCCCTCATCACTTTGGTCCCATTGTGCCCATTCCCTTACTTCATCCTACGGTGCCACCCCACCTGTTTTTATTTAGTTATTAACATCCCCCTGCAAAACATAAGATGACCCCCTAATTTTATCTTTTCAGGTATTCTTGGTCACACTTCAGCTGAAAGAGAGAAGGAGTAAGGATCTTCAGGGCACTGCGGGCAGGAAGAGGCCAGATGACCATCTCATCCCTCCAGGGAGAAGGGCAGCTAATGCCTACGTCTGTGTAAGAGGCCTTGGCGATGAAAACTTTGGCCAAGGGGGGAAGCATTTTTTCAGAGAATGGATCCCCGCCCTGTCCCTCACAGACACGCAGGAGGGGAAGCCCCCAGTGCACCTCCCCAGCAGCCTGAAACGACCCTTCCGACACTCGGCACTCTCAGAAATCACCCTCCATTGTTAGCTCTCCCACCGGACTGCAAGCGGAGTGGGACCCGGGACCCTCTGATGCCGCGTCTGCGGCCCAGGCCAAGCCGGTGCGCACAAACACGTGTACACGAATTACACGCAGCGGGCGTCCTTCCTGCTTGGCCTGGTCAGTCTCGATCGGTCCTTGTCAGTGTCCATTCCACTGCACTTGTCAAGAACTTAGAACATCACCCTTTCTTTTGCCTGTGGGGCTTAGCATTGATCCTGACGAATAGTGGGTGCTTGTTCTAAACCGACTTGTGTCCCCCCAAAATCTGTATGTAGATGTCCTGACCCCCAGGACCTCTGAGTGTGACTGTATTTTGAGACAGAGCCTTTGAAGAGATATTAAGTTACAATGAGGCCATCACGGTGGGCCCTAATGCAACCTGGGTGGACTCCCTATAAGAAGAGGAAATCTGGACACAAACAACATACCAGGGATGACACAGAGAGGACGCAGAGGGAAGGCAGTTATTTCCAAGCCAGGAAGGAAGGCCCCAGAAGAAACCAAACCCAGCGACACTTTGGTCTTGGATGCTGCAGCTCCGAACTGTGAGAAACTAAATTTTTGTTGTGCAAGACGCCCAGTCTATATATTTTGTTATGGCAGCCAGAGCAAACTAATACAGTGCTTAATAAATATTTGTTGACTGACGTATTGGTTACTTAGGTCTCGGGAAGACTTAGTTATTTCACACACAATTCAACACATATCAGCAAATGTTGCCATATGCCAGGGCCTGGGCTAGGTGCTCAGTTGCCAAGGGCTGTGGCCCCATGACCTGGGTGAGCTGACAGCAGTTACCTGACAGGAGGTGACAGGGATGCAAACTTGCTGAGACCCAGAGCAAGAGGAAGATGCCATGCAAGGGCCAGATGGTCGTAGAAAGGATCCTAAGTGGCGGGGCTGCCCGGTAGGGCATAGTGCTTGACAAGGACGGCCCATTATCCCTAAGGCCAGGTGCACGGACCCCAGACCATAATGGACAAGTAGAACTTGGCCTTGCTCAAATGGGTCTTTCTAGAGCCCTCTGTCCCTGGGCTCCCAGTGACCCACTATCCTGGGGATAAGGAAAAGATTTGCAGTTCTCTGGGTCATGTAAAGCTTTAGAAAGGTTTGTAGCATAGAAACAACCCTCCGCAAATGATCAAGCAAATTGAGCAGAGCATCCATGTGACACTGAAAAAGCACAAGCAACAACCTCGGTTGCCTTGGTAACCAAGCAAAGGAAGGAAACCAGACAGAGAGGCAACGTTTGGCTTAATTAGTTCAGGAGATGGGGCTCAGAAGAAGCCTGGGGGTGGGTGTGCAGGGGCGAAAGATGGGATCACGAGGAAGTAAACCTGACTGTAAACACCAGGCATCATACCCACATCCCTGAGTCTGAGCACGTCTTACGTTCTGCAGTGCATCTCCCATTGACAGGGGCACAGTGAGTATAAATAATTTAAACGTCTGGGAGCCCAGAGCTCCTCCCACTTTCCTCCTCCACCACCACCGAACTCTGCAGCCAGAGGCAGGAGGACCCCCTGCCTCCAGGGGTGGTTTGCAAATCAGCTTGAGTTACTAGCTCCCTGCACTGATTAAACTCCTACCCGCTTGCACCCATCCCAGGATGCTGAGCCCACTAAAAGAATTCAGGGTGCCTATCAGTAGAACCCCAAAGTTCTCTCAGCTTAGAAAACCTATTCCACAAATTTCACTAGAATCAAGAGCCCATTGCCAGCTAACATTTCAGTTTCAATTTTAAATAATTCTCTCTTATAAAATGATTCTTATATTTAAGACTCCACCCTTTGAGAGCATAGTAATCTCCTGTAATTTTTCTAAGATAAAAACTAAAGCTGGAGAAAAGGACAGTTTATATGTTTCCCCTAAACCTTTTTCTCATCAAATCTCCCCTTCTCTTTTCGGCCTATCCCCAGAATGACCTTTTCTTTTTACCTCAGTCCAATGTTTCTGTTATAAAGCAAATAAGTGGGCACAGGCCAGGCTCCTGAACACCTCAAGAAACAATGACAGAGTTCTGCAGAAAGTAGCTCATACATAAAATTTATGAGCCAGAAATGTCAGCAAGTCTTATGAACTAAAAATCTCTCCAAAAGCAAGAAAACTAATGAGACACTCATGCATGCGAATGCCCCATTAGAAAGAAGGAAACTTAGTGCAAGCTCGTAGTTGGAAGATTTGCAGAGAGTCACAGTAACACAGAACCAAACGGCACTGTCAAGGTCTAAAAACACTTGTATTCCACAGACCACAGTGAAAACTGGATGCACCCTAATTAATTAAATCACTGAGGAATGCATTGTTTCATCTCAGCATGCAACTTTAAAAAATTTTTTGTTTAATCTGGCTTTACCAATTCCACTGATTTGGGTCACGACCAAACCTCTGTTTAGAAAGATGGTTAGTGAGGTCTCTAAGAGAGGCAACGTGGTCTGATTTTGACCTGGGCTTTGACGTCAAACATCTGTGCCGAGGTCTCCTGGCCTGTCACTTACTTTGTGACTCCGTATAAGATGCCAAAGCACTCTGAGACGCAGGGGCCTCACTGCCAAGCAGGAACGATGATGTCTAACTGGCAGTGCTGTAGCAAGAGTTAAATAAACTCATACTTGCGAAGCACCGAGCATAGCATTGGACAGAGACGACTCTCCGTGAAGGTTAGGAACAGCGATCGTGACCATGGCAATAAGGACCACTGTGATGAAGGTGACTGTGAAGACGAGGATGAGGATGGTGACGCTGACAGAAGAAGACCAAGACCAGCTCTTATTCATCTGCACACTCCCGCTGCATCGGCTCCTCAGCGCGTAAAGTTAACAAAAATTGAGTAAACACATGAAAAACGGCCTCCAATCCGAGCCAGAGTGAGGACAGGACGGAAGATCAGGCGGGGACACTTCATGCACATGCACGCACAGACACACCCATGAGAATTTTGCCACCACTAAGTCCATCTTCTCCAAGCAACACCCCCCAGCATGATGCATTCATGCATCCAAGCTTGCAGACACCGTGTCACCCCACAGCCTGTTTACACCCCCAGGCAGGCTCCAAGGGCGGGGCTCCCGCCTAGGTTCAGCCCAGACGCTTACTGGAATCAGAAACTGTCAGCAAGTCCCCAGCTGCCTGAGATGTGGAAATCTACCTCAGTAATTGTAAAAATGAATCTTTGTCACCTGATTCATACTTCAGTGTTAACAATTGAAAACAAGACCAGGGGCTCTATTTAAATGTGAGGTTCAGTTGAGGCTGAGTGATGGAGGGAGCTTTGCTAGGAAGGGTGGTGGTCATGAACGTCACCGAGTGGGACATATCCTAGCACTGTCCCCAGAAACTGGAGGCAGCAGCTGAGGGCAGACAATGACAATAATCACACTGCTGAGAACCGCCAGCACACACACACCGGTGCATCCAGCCTGCCCATAGATTCGCTTTCAAATCTCATCTCAGCAGCATCCTCCTATGAGCAGGAATCTCCTCCTTGTGCCTAGGGACATCGGGTAACGTCTGCCTCTGCAAAAGGTAGTTAGTACCCGGCTTGCACTTGCTTTGCTTGTCTTCGGTGTAGGCAGTACAAAGTTTCACAGTCCTTTTTGTTTCTTCTGGCAAATTACCAGCCACAGGGGAGGACTGCAGGGCAGCCAGCATCTGGCTCGGGGTTTCTGCTTCCAGTGGTTGTGGCGTGTGTGGTTTCCCCTGGGCTGACATTAGAACCCTCTGACAACCACGGCTCAACCATTGCCAGTGACTAAACTGGCCTCCTCAGCCGAGCTGGCTTGCAGACCTCGGCACTGGCAGATCGTGCTGGTGTGTACAGGTATCCAGAAAAATGCATTTGAAATCTGTCACACGGAGGGAGGGGACTGGGTTATGCCCAAGGAAGGCTCAGCTACATGGTGCAAAGGCTAGAGAGATGGAAAGGAATTTTAAAGTCACGTGCTTTTGAAATACAAATTACAAACATTCCTTTTAGTGGCAAATTTAAGACTTTGGAGTGAATTTCAAACTCTGGCAGCAATCGAAGCATTAGAATGTAAGACTGTATTTGAAGAAGTTTGGTGTTCCCAAGTTTTAAGTCTTAGCAATAGAAGGTGGGGGGAGTGTTCAGGGAGACTTCTCTGCTCAGAGGGACACTCTGAACTTCATCATCTCTGAACTTCCACGCTGAGACGCAGGAGCCAGGCAGAGGCCAGCGGTGGGGAAGCACAGTGGGGTGTTGGACAGCAGACACTACCCCCCCTACAATCTGCCCCCACAAAGGCCCAGCACAGCTCAGCAACATCCCACAAGGGTCCGATGCCACTCGGAAACCTGAGAGAACGTGAAACACAGCAAATGGATCCAGGAGAGTACATTGTGGACTATGTCACAGTTCCATTTATCCTGAGGTATCACCAATATCATGATTATTTGTTCAAGATTAAGACCAAAACTCAACATAACCAGGAGCACCATCTCCTAGAGATATCAGCCTCCATCAGAATGGTTCCCAATGCAGATGTCACGAGGCATTATTTTTTCAAGGATCCCTGTGCCAAGCATGACCCCACGGCTTGAGGGACATGCGAAGAACACACATTCATTCTCCACTCCTTAACTCTCTGCACAGGGGAGGCTGTGCACTGTCCCCTGCTGTAGCAGTCAGGGGGCTCCAGAGAAACAGACCAGTGGGATAGATACAGACGTGCAGGAAGGGATGGATTTTCGCATTGGCTCATGTGATTACGGCGGGCCACGTCCCACACTCTGCCATCTGCAAGGTGGAGGCACCCGAAAGCCAGTGGTGTCGTTCAAAGGCCTGAAACCCAAAGAACCAGTGGTGTAGGTTCTGGGTCTGAAGGCTGAGGACCAGCAATGCCAAGGGCAGGACATCCATCTTGCAGAACAGAGCCCTCAACCTGTGGAATCTGACGCTGCCTCCAGGGAGACAGTGTCAACATTCAGTTGAATTACAGGACACCCACCCAGCTGGTGTCAGAGAATTGATTGCTGGTGTGGAGGGGAACAATCCACACACTGGAACTGGCGTCAGAATCCCATTTCTGAAGGAACCCTGGCTGCCTCTCTGCCCACGAGTCACGTCCTTCCGTGTCTCTAACACACGTCGGTGTTCCCACTGCGTCTGCTCCCAGAGGCCCTTGCCCCTTGCTCCAGGGTCTCTCTCTGGAAGACTTCTGTTTCTTCTTGCCTCTCTCAGTCCCAGCTCCTTCCCAGGGTCTTCATGGCCATTTATGCAGAGACAAACGAAACCACACCTTCCCAGACAAGCTCTTCCCCTCCCGACCGAAATCCCCCAGCCAGCCAGGCCAGCTGTCTCTGAGAAAAATGCCGAACTCTTCCAAACCAAATGAAAGCCAGGGCTAAAGTCCCAACAGTAGGGAATACAACATTCCACAGCGATTCTTATGACTTAATACCTCTTTAGATATCAGAAGTGCCATTATCTTATGCAGCCGGAAGTCCCTTCCCCATGTCCCCACCCAGCCCGACGTCGAAGGCAGCAAACGTGGCGACTGATCCACACTCTCCAGCAGGGAGGCCAGGAGTCCCTGCAGCTCTGCACAGCTTAGCAACTCCACCAGGATCACCGAGCGCCTCGAAAGAACTACACACAAAATGCGAAGACTGAAAACAGGTGGAAATGGTTTTATCCCACGGGGACAAGGCAGCCTGTTCATTCTTACTGTTGCTATGACCAGTCAACACCCGCGTAACGGTGTAAACAGCAGAGATGTGTCACCTGAACTGACTGTTCAGGAGGTCAGAAGTCCCACGCCGGCCTCGCCAGGGCGAAGTCCAGGTGTCCAAGGGCTGCGCCCCTCTCTGGAGGGTCCGGGGGGGAGCCCATTTTTCTCACCTTTTCCAGCTCCTAGAGGCTGCCTGCGTGACTCAGTTCGTGGCCCCTTCCTTTGTCTTCCAAGCCAGCAACACTGCCTCTCTCCCAGCATCCTCCCACAACCACAGGGCCCCTGTCTTATCTCCCTGCCTGGACGGACCCTTGGGAGGACCTGGGCCCACCCACGCGATCCAGGATAACCTCCCTGTTTTAAGGTCCAGTGAATAGTAACATCTGCAACCTTAACTTCCCTTTGCCAGGAAGCCTAACACTTTGACAGCTCCAGGACTCAGGAAGGACGCCGACACCTTGGGGGACCTGATCTGTCTTCCAGAGGCAGGCAACGCGTAGGAGGAAAACAGGCCAGACACGAGATGAAAAGGAGATGCTGGTTTTTAGGTGAAATATTTTGCTCCTTAAACGTTAGCAGCTAAATCAAGTTACACCTCAAACAAACACTGCGCACACCAAAGTCCTGTGGAGGCCCCCTTCGCCCGTGAACCGTGGTTTATGACCTCTGCCTTCTGTTACGGGAGGATGATTCCTGATCTTTTTTTAACCACCATAAGCCCGGAAACAGGGTAAAGAGCACGTTCCCCCCACAGCTCGCGGTTGGGGGAAGGGGACAAGCAGATGACACAGCACAGGAGACTTTTCATAACGATGACACGTGACAGCCGTGTAGGTCCCATCCGGAGGGGAAGCTGCGCTGCCGCCGCCGGGGAAAGGCCTGAGTGTCAGTGTCGGCGCGTGCAGCGCTGATGTGAGGTCACGCGGGGAGCCCGGGGCAGGATGTACACGGAGGGCCGGCAGCCGTGAGGGGGAGAGCCGCCCCGCGGTTTGGAAAGGGCGTAGGAAGCGGGAGCCGCGAGCGAGGACGAGGAAAGCAGCAGTGCAGCAGCCATGTGCAGGCGGGAAGGAGCGAGCACGCCGCTCTGCACTTGTGGTCGAGGGCCGCACAAGCCCGGCTCAGGGAGGAAGGGGACAACGCGCTGCTCTAGCCGCTCCTGCTCTAGCGACTCTGCAGCCACCGAGGCCCCTTCCTTGCAAGGCGCGGACCCCCTGCTGCCTCCCAGACCCAGCCTCCGTCTGGGCTCTTTGGACACGTGCCTTCCCCGGACTACACCGTGATCGGTGCCGCACGCACACACTCTCCCGGACTAGAACTCGGAGGCCGGTGACAACGTTCCCCAGATCCTGGAGGAGAGCGCTGCTGAGAGAGGACGGCGAATGTGGTACCTTCCAGAAGCACTGCAGAACTGTTTGTGCGGCTGGCTTACACTCAGATACGAAAATGGGGAGCCTCTGGTGTGGGGACTTTGGTTTACCGCCTTTTGGGGAGCGAGGGGAGCGCTGGGTCTCAGGGAAGGACAGGGCTCCGAGTATAGGTGCTCTCATGGCCCCTGCCCCGCCCCTAAGGCTGGAACACTGTAAACAACTACTGATACTTCCAGCTCGGACTGTTGGGTCACTCACCCAGGCACCACATCACATGGACCGCCCTCCGTCTGGTCGCTGACAGCCCGGTGTTGGTTTCTCCCACTCAGATCCCAGGTTTTGACAACAGTTGCTTGGGGACAGAACACTAGTAAATACAAGTGCTGCTTGTGAGGTAACTGTTCATTTTCCAAAGGTGTATCAGACAAAAACACAGATGAACATCTTTCCACTGAGGACGGTGTAAGATAAGCTTACTAATGATGACAGCTGGTGGGTGCTGAGCACCGACTAACTGCCATGCACTCTGCTGAGTGACCCCTCGAGTCCTCATAGCAAGTCTATGGAATCGGGACTCTCATTTCTCCCATGTGTCCATGAGAAAATTGAGGCTGAAAAAGCTATGTCCCCAAAGTCACACAGTGAGTGACCGAGTCACGACTTAAATCTAAGTCTGATTGCAGGAGCTATATTTTTAACCATTGTTATTCTGCGTATACTTTCCTAACAAGAGAAAATAACATGTATGGTTTCGTGTGTCTGTGCCACCTAATAGTGGGCAACTGTGGGTATGCGTTTCTTTGAGGTGTTGAGAATAATATGGTTTTATGTCCCTATTGCTTCCTTTGGCAACTCCAAAGGACCACCCAGGAGTGAGGTGTGACATAATTCAAGCCATGGAGTGGTGACACACAGGTCCCCTTCTCTCAGGTGAAGAAGCCACCAAGATAATCTGAAAATTATCACTTCAAAGCACCAAAAGATGCATAATAGATTGGGCATCACACACAGGAGACTCCAGTGATGCAAAATAGAAATCTTGAAAGGAAATCTGATTTCCTGGGAGGCTTTCCACACACGTTGAATTTCAGACTTGAAAAACTGCAAAAGAAGTCTGACTTCCCGGCAGCTCCACTGCCCCCGCCCCCGCCTGGGGCAGTCCTGGGTGTCTCCTGGAGACCACTGCACCTGGAGCAGGTGCGCCTCATCAATCTCAGAGTCACGCAATGCGCAGTATGATGGCAAACGTGGTACCATACCGTAGGGTCAGGCACAAGCACGGTCATTAATCACCCCAGCCTCCCGGGATAAACGCAGCCTGGTCCAGATGCTACACCTTCTGAATTTAGAGTGTGGACCTGAAACAGAGGTCTGTTCCCCGATGTCTCTGGGACTCACAGTCAAGTCTTAGACCTAACTCCAGCCCCAATCCTGAAGCAAATGACAGGAAAGGAAACAGGGAGGGAGAGAAAAGAAGGAGGGAAGTAAAGAAGGGAGGGAGGGAAGGAGGGAGGGAGGGAAGGAGGGAGGGAGCGAGGGAGGAAAGATCTTACTCCAGAAATACAATAGAGCTTTAGTGTGTCTCTATCCAGGTTTCCTCTAATCAGGATTACACTTTCTTATTGTCTTTGTAGGTAGGCAGGGTCATGTGACACGTCTGCGCTGGAGCAAGAGTGTTTAATGGCAGCCCCTCTTTGTCCTGGTCCCCTGCTGAGTGATCATAGGGAGCCCAGAGGCCACGTGATGAGGTGGGGGTGCCACCACACTGACACTTTGTCCAGGAGAGTTGTCCAGATACTCGATGGACTTGAGTGAGCAAGAAATATACTTTGGTTTCTTAAACCAGAGATTTGGGGGACCTTTTAGTTGCATACTATCTAAAACAATCTGGCCTCAATAAATGCTTGTTAAATAGTGTATGAATGGTTTCTCAACTACGAATTAGTGATACCTCATCTCTTGTGCCAAATATGTTTCCTACTGCTCCCCACCTTCCATCTTCCTTTGCTTTCATGCCTGTCTCAAAGCGTTGTGAGGGTTGAGTGAGATGATACAGATAACCAGCCCTCGACGGCATCAGTGCCCAGTGAGTACTCAGTGTCAGCTGTTGGTGTTGTTAGGGTTTTATTATTCCTCCCAAACTTTGTCTTCACTTGCTCCTTTCATCTGACCCACGTCTCTGCCCTCACCCAAAGCCCTGTGCTCACCCGACAGCTGTCCATCTGAGCAAAGCCGGCCACCCTGAGCACCGGGCCCGGCACACCTCCATCTCTGCCTCTCGGCTCCAACTCACTTACAACTTAGTGTCATAGCCGCCAGGCTGAGCATTTCACCTACCTTAGTCAATGTTCACCGTTCTAGAAAGTAGGTGTCGCCATACCCATTTTATAGAAAAGGAAACTAGGGCCCAGAGATGTCAAGTCATTCAGAGAAGTCCCATAGCCCCAAAGCTTGAGCCCATGGTTTTCTTGGTGCCCATGGTTTTTCCTGTGGAACATGGGCCGACACACCTGCCTCTCTAGAAATCGGGAAATGCGTCTCCTGCTCTCCTTGAAGATACTCTGCTGAACCTTTCAGGAATTAACATCTCGAATCTCTGAGTCTCAGTCCCCCTGGGGATATGCAATCTTTATTAAATCAGCAAATGGCCAACCAAATAAAAGTTACATTAAAGTGGTTCATAATGGGTCTTCTGCTCTCCATAACGATGTT
>PVIA01015057.1:0-24245 GCA_004024845.1 Tonatia bakeri
AGGTCTCTTTTGAGAAATCAGCTGACAGTCTGATGGGAACTCCTTTGTAGGTTACTGTCTCCTTGTCTCTTGCTGCTTCTAGGATTCTCTCCTTCATTTTTACCTTGGCTAATGTAATTATGATGTGCCTTGGCATGTTCCTCCTTGGGTCCAACCTCTTTGGGACTCTCTGAGCTTCCTGGACTTCCTGGAAGTCTATCTCCTTTGCCAGATTGGGGAAGTTCTCCATTATTATTTGTTCAAATAAGTTTTCCACTTGTTCTTCCTCTTCTGGTACCCCTATAATTTGGATGTTGGAATGTTTAAAGATGTCCTGAAGGTTCCTAAGCGTCTCCTCACTTTTTTGAATTCTTGTTTCTTCCTTCTTTTCTGAATGGATGTTTCGTTCTTCCTTCTGGTACACACCATTGATTTGAGTCCTAGTTTTCTTCCCATCACTATTGGTTCCCTGTATAGTTTCCTTTATTTCACTTAGCGTAGCCTTCATTTTTTCATCGAATTTGTGACCAAATTTAACCAATTCTGTGAGTATCCTGATCACCAGTGCTTTGAACTGTGCATCTGATAGGTTGGCTCTCTCGGTCACTTAGTTGTATTTGTTCTGGGGCTCTGATCTGTTCTTTCATTTAGGCCATTTTTTTTTTCTTGACATGTCTGTTATATAGTGAAGGGCAGAGTCTTAGGCATTCACCATGGCAGGGCAACCCAGTCACTGGATTGTGACACTGTATGTAGGGGAGGGGTCTGAGAGGGAACAATGGTGCTTGGTCCACTCTCTGCCGGATTTCAGTCACTTCCCCTGAGCAAATTGGGCCGTTCTGGTGCTGATTCCCATGTGGGTGGGTTTATGTATGTTCTAGAACCCTATGGGTCTCTCCAATGAACTCTCCTGTGAAGCTGGGAATTTCTTCCGCTGCCTCAACTCCAGAGGTGTTTTTAATCAGTGGTTAGAAGCTTTATTTCCCTGCGCTGGGACCCTGGGTTGTGCGGTCCGTCTGCTCCCCCTTTGTTTCACCTGGTTTATCTGCAGGCGAATGTGGGACTGCCTAGTCCACCAGCCACTGCCTTGCCAGCCAGCTACAGCCTTGTCCTCACTGTTCCACAATCCACTGCCTCGCTGGGTTCACCAGCTGCCACCTTGCCTCAAATTCTCTCCACCCTGGCCACCTGACTCCGCCCTCCAACCGGTCTGAATGAATGAGTCTTCTTTCACTCCTTGGTTGTCAGACTTCCATACAGTTTGATTTTCTGTCAGTTCTGGTTGTTTTTTGTTTTAAAATTGTTGTTGTCCTCCTTTTGGTTGTGCAAGGAGACAGTGTATCTACCTACACCTCCATCTTGGCTGGAAATCTCCCTCTTCTTATATAAGCTTAAAAAAATTAAAATTATGACTGGAATATTAAAATAAACCCATATCACAAATAATAAAATAAACCCACATCAAAATGATAAAAATTCCATAACATCTCCAATTTTTCAATATGAAATTTCTTTTAATGCTATTGTTTTTCTCTTAATGCTATTACAAAAGCAACGCATGCCACCTAGAGAGGGGAGAAGAGTCAGGAAATACTGGGAAGGAAAAATAAGAATATATTTTAAACACTTAAAGAGTATCCTACAAATCATTTTCCTTACATTTATGTTTTTTAAGAGTGAAATTTTATTAAAATTGTAAAGATCAAAATTAGAATCATAGATATATTTATAAATACCCTGCTAATAAACAGGAAAATGTATTTCTTGCATGAGGATTTTACACAAAACAAACCACATATATGACTTTAGTTTCTTATATGCATTCACCATGTGAAAACTATCAGTGTTCAATGTGAATCCTGGGATCACCAACTACTTATTTCTAAAACAATTCACCACACCCTTTTTCTTTATCTGAAAAATCTGTTGTTAGCCTTGCAAACTATCTCTATGACTATAATGGGGCATTATATCCCCAGTAACAAGAAAAAAACAGAGTACCAAACTCCTAATACAATGTCTATCTGTGGACAGTAAGTATAGGAGCCAAAAATGATTCAATTCATGTCTCTTCTGAAGACGTAGCAGTATTTTTAAAGAATTTAAGATACTAGTGTCATTTAAAGAGAAGACAAATATATAAAATAACAGTAGAAAACAAAAAATGAAACTTCACTTCCTAATCATTAGAAGAATAAAACATTTGTTAGTCTTCTTTTCTAATTAATTAATTCACTCAAAACTCAAGAAGAAACAGGTAGGTAAATGTGGCACTTGAATTCATCCACATCCACATCAAAATTACAACTAAAGTAGAGAACAACCATTCAGAACCACCTGAAATGTAACTGAATGAAGTCCCACAACTAAGGCATTAGAGAAGAAGTCATATTGAGACTGGTGGGGCAGGGGGGGGCCTGGAAGAGAAACATAGAAAGGGCTGGGCTGGTCCTACACCCATATGCGGTAGATAAAAATCAGGAGGGATATCTCAGCTGTGTGGGTCCTCCTGAGGCATGAGAGGTCCCAGCCGCACACCAGGCTTCCCAGCCCAGGGTTCCAGACCTAGGAAGAGAAGTCCCCATAACTTATGGCTGTAAAACTCAGTGATAACTGTAGCTGAGTAAGACGGAGGCTTCTGGAATCGCAGACAGTTCCTCTTAAAGGGCTTTAGGACAAACTTACTCTGATTGGCCCCCTTTGAGCTCTAGCACCAGGCAGCAGCTTGAAAGGAACCAGGGACAGAGAGAAGCTAAACTGTCTGGTATCAGAAGGAGAGAGCCTGGGAGGTAGGCGGGCGCTTTCTGCTTTCTACCAGACAAAAGTGCTGGCAGAGGTCACTTCTTTTTCTGAGACCAACAGAGCCAGGGACAGGTGTCATATTGGAGTCTCCATCAACCTGACCCACACTGTTCACTCCACCCTGGCGATTCCCCAGGACCCTGCTCCACCTAACATGCAGGTCCACTCAAACCATTTCTAGTGACTTTTCCATACAAATGGCTCTCTCTCTTGCCTCATGTTTTGGACTTTTCTAAAATCTCTCAATCAAGCAGCATCTGGCCTCGGCATGCCGGGTACCTCTTGCTAAGTGGCCCCAGGCCCAGCACTAGCAGCAGCCAACCTAGGTTTGTAGTTTGGCCTCTCCAGGGCACCTCCAAGCCCACTGCAAGTAGCAGCCATTTGCAGACTGCTCTGTAGCTTGGGCTGGGTGGCCCGAAGCAGAACACAGGCAGTGGGACTCTTCTACAGACAAAGAAGTGAGGGCTCGCAGTTACTGAATATTTTATTAGAAATCACACAGTTAGGGCCAGAAACGGAAATTTGAATTCCATTCCTAATTCACTGCTTTTTCCACAATATAATGCTTCCAGGCTGCTTATCAAACATTTACTGAGAATTCTTGGCCAAACAAAAATAATCCATTACTGTATATTCAGGTAAATCAAAAACCTTTTAGTAAGTTGAAGTGACAGATGCACATTACCTTATATATTGACTTTTTATTTTTTAAGTAAGCTTCACTATGTCCTAGTTATCTTTTCTATTTTTCGGTCAACAAGATTTCATTTCATTTAAAAAATTTAAACATACCAATTGTTATCAGTGCAAACACACCTATGGAGGAGCCATAGTTCTGATTTTTACATATCCACATTCTACTTTATAAAAATAATGTAGCATATATTTATTAAAAACTTAGACAAAACAAAAATTATCACTTGTTTAATTTGAAAGCTATAATTTCCCTAATGAAGCAATTATCACAATAATGTTGAGGTTCATCCAGCATCCTCTTGGTTATGAACCTAATTATTCTAGGAAGTCTTAACTGAAGTTTAGGAAATCAACAGTCTTTAGAAATTTACTTATAAAGGTTAATTCATATGGAATTCTAGTACATATTGTAGTTGATTTCAACATCTATTTTACTTGAAATGATTAGTCCAAACCAATTGCTAGAATTCCATCCCCTTGCCAATATTCAGCAGAAAGTAGTCCAAAGCCAATCTGGACCAATGATACACACAGAAATTCTTGCTCAGGTCTTATATGAGTTCAAACAACCTACTCTGAAGTCTTACAGACTTGTGGACTTGTAAGAATAATCCACTTCCTTACTGTTTAAGTGAGTTTCAGTTGAGATTTCTATTACTTGCAACAAAAAGAATCTTCACTGATAAAGTAGTGAAATCAAGTCTAAAGGACAAACAGCACAGAAAAGGGAAAGGACTATACACCTCGAGTATTACTAAGAAACACTCCAAGTATTTTCTCTCTCATTAAATGGTTCAATTACCAGCCAAGGTCAGGCGGTTTTCTACAGAGCAAAGGAACTCCAAGACTCTCTCTAAATAATACCTGATTTTGTAAACTATCAAGAGGCTAAAGCATTTCTATTCATTTTTTTAAAAGATTTTATTTATTTATTCTTAGAGAAAGGAGAAGGAGAGGAGAAAGAAGGGCAGAGAAACACCGATGTACGAGAGAGAGACACATCGATCGGTTGCCACTCACACACCTCCAGCTGGGGACCCGCCCTGCAACCCAGGCATGTGCCCTAACCGGGAATCAAACTGGTGACCCTTTGGTTTGCACGCTGGCACTCAATCCACTGAGCCATACCAGCCAGGGCTCTATTCATTTTTTAAAAACAGTTATGAGGCATCCAGCATACTCTCAGGCCCTTGGAGACATGGCTATAAGCGAAGTCAAATGCCTGTCCTCAAAGCTTACATTGCAAATAAATAAATATCTTCCTTGTGGATTTAGTTCTACAATATAAAAATTTTGAAACACCAGTATTTGAATATTATGAAAAACTGGGGTTGAAACAAAACTTCTTGAAGGAACATTTTCACTCAAATTAAAAAAGTTTGAGGCAAGACCTGGGAACAAGACAAATCTAAAAGATCAAAAGGAAAAAAAGGACAGGAAGAAAAAAGAAGGAAATTTCACCAACAATGTAGAAAAGAAAAAGGGAAGGGTGCAGAAAAAAAGATTATTATTAAATAGTCAAGATACATACACACAGATTAAAAAATGGGAATTTAAACAGCATGTTTCAACTCTTTCTCATTAGAAACAAGGAGACTAGGACAAATGGGAAGTTAAGCCAATCAACAAGGTTAAGAACCCAAGATCTTTTCACACCTCTTTTTTAAAAACCTACCTCAGACCAGAAGAAAACCCCAAAGTTCCCAGTCCACATCAAAAAGTGCCTCTAAACCACAGATGACTTTCCAAACCCCAGCACACGCTAACCCCAATCCGAGATTGAGCTAAATTCAGTTCTTCTCATGAGACGGTCAGATGGGCGAGAAACACCATTTTATGACTTCATATCCCACAGGAGATAAATTCGTACACCCTTTTCTGTGTCTCACATACAATAAATGAGGGCTTATAAAGAAAGAAAATCTTTTAAAAGACAAAAAAAAATTAAAGTGATAAAATTTTTAGTTAGCATTAAAAATTATCCAAAATTTCAATCTTTCCCTAGTATGAAAGTCTCAGATTAGATACTATCAGACAACTACATAGAATGTAATGGCTTCCTTATTTTCCCAGAAGAAAGTTAAGGAATTTCTAAGCAGCTACTGAGGAGTTTAACAATTTCAAGTAACAAAGAAAAGTCAATAAGTTACTGGGATAAGTCATAAGCACTTGACTAAATGGCTTACTCTTATAGTATGTAATTTCAATTATTTTAGAACAATAGACTACTGCAATTTTTAAGTGTTTTCCTTACCCTTATAATATACTATATAATAATAATAAAATGGTTTCAGAATACAAATCATAGGTCAGTCGGTAATATCACTTCAGGGAAGCCTGAGACTTGGCCTGAATATCAGAAAAATATAGAGAATTTTTAACCTCAAACTGTTTTGAAATGTACATTTTAAAAGACAGTTGTCAGGAAGCTTTAATTTTTTAATATAAACATTTATTCCATTTTAAATGTTGATTGTTTGTGTTTATTTTGCATGAGGTACCACACCAGCCACATTTAGTACAATTTAAATATAGGAATCATCCTTAGAAACACATGAAATACTTGCTTGTTCTTGATCATGGAGGATGGTAAAAATGTTCATACCTTATCAACAGAGGGACCATATGTCTTTGTCTATGCCTGTGGCCCTTATCCCAGAATAATTGTTATTGGCTCTCTGTCCTTCTCCAAAGTGTCCCTGGTTAGTCACTGAATTACATGGTTACCCCACCAGAGTGGGTAAGCAGACAGGTGCTATATGGTAGCTAGTTACCACAATGCCAAATACTACTAGATTTCTTTTTTATGTTATAGATAAGAATAACCTACCCCCAGATAAAATGTAAAGACTTACATGTTATATCAACATGATAAAAGCATTCTGTGATTGCTGAATAGTAACTTTAAAAGGGATTTGTTTTCTTAACTCAAACACCCAGTAGTCAAATATTCCATCATTCTGTGCTTTTGGATTAATGGTTTGCAACTAAACCAGGCAGATTTCAACAGCCACAGGACCAGCGAAAGAACCAAAACACTGGGGCCACTTGCCAGGCTGTCACAAGAACAAAGGCCTAGCAGGTGGCCATCCACTGCTCCAAATTAAATCATGTTGCACAGAACATTATCTTCATCATTGTATAATGTTGTTTTTGTGTAATGTTACTCCTCACATCCAATCTTCAAAATTAAGACAAAATTGTTTTTAATGACAGGCAAACCACAATAGGAAATAACAATGATCCAAATAACATTGTTCAAGATTGAGTGAAAAGGGCCCCTCCCAAGTCACAGGAGTAATTGCCAAACTCTACCTAGCCCTCACCCCAGTATTTGTTCAATGAAGCAGTGCTGTATTTGGAACAAATCCTGGGCCCCATTAAACACCAGGTGGTATACTAGGGTAATTTTTTTTTAAGTAACAGATGGCTCAAACTTTTCATCTTTATGACATGCGGCACAGGACTTACACGAGTAAAACTGTCTTCCAAGTACTTTATACAAGTAATACAATTACTCACGTGACTCATCACTTCACATCATAAAGAGAGCAGCAGGTGAGACAGATGCTGTGCTCCTCAGTTATTTATTACTTTGTACAACAGATATATAAACAATATACATACACACATGTATGCACATATACTTATATATTTGATGGTATTCCATTTCCTCTGATGTAAAATCAGGTGGCTAAAGTAAATGAACACTTTGGTTTGAGTAAAAGTAAAATGTTACAAATCTAAAATAAAGTCAGAGTAAAAAGAAAGGTATGTCCAGTTTCACTAAAACTTGAATTGTAGGATTTTTTAATAGAAATATGAGTGGCAAGTAGGCAGAAGCTACTTGGGTCATCCCATCGGCATCTGACCATTACCTCAAATTCACTGAGAAAAAAAACTACCTAGTGTAAAGTAAAAATAATGTTTTCCTTTCCTTCCTATTTTCCCCACCACACAACCCTCCAGCCGATGTCCAGCACCAAATAGCTCTGCATCACCACCCTGGGTGCAGCTAGTGAGACGGTCGGGCACCAGCAGAACTAAGCAGATACAGCAGACACAGCGGCAGAACTAAGGCAAAGGAATCTTCACAGGAAGCTCATGTGGCTTTAGGTAAGAAAGCCCCCCTGTCCCAAGTGGCAGTGCCTTGACTTGACCACCTTCTACTGTCCTATAAAGTCAGGAGCAAATGGACAACTGCTCCATCACATAGCTTTCTTATGGCTCATAATCATGGGCATGAGTACCCAGGGGTAAGACGTGCTGCCCTGGAAAAGCTAGTGGCAAGATTAAACATTTAGTGCTGTCAATAATTGCCTCACCTATAAACCCAACTCAGGAAACAACTCCATGAACACAGACTACCTTACCCATCACACAGGAAAAAGGAACACACACAGGCAACAAATAAGCAAGTAACTTGAAACTGATTCAAGGAGTGTGCTGGTGAATCATAGGCACCAAGGAAAAGAAACACTGCAGATAGGTTTTTACTGGAAGTTAGATCTACTGAATTTTTTTACGGGAGTCCTCTAAACTCCATGAAATATATATATATTTCCTAGTCCACTGAATTACCATATAAATTATTACTCCTGGGTAAAAATAAGTCCTGAACTCCAGCAAGTATCTGCAAAAGAACTATTTAAACCCAACCTATTTACACATGGGGACCTTCCTGGTGAAATACTGTCCTTGTCTGTCTGGTACACATTTGTCTTGTCTCTGTATGGCACATCAATTATCATCACTAACTGCCGAGTTTCAAAAACATGTACTGTCTCAAATATAGTCGCTTTATAATAGTTGTGACTAATAATGTTCTTTATAAAATATATTTGTATATATTATTAAGCCAGAAACAAAATTTCATTTATTGATGCCTACCTGTTTTAAAATTAAATCACCATAAAAATATGTTCAGTGATAAAATAAAATACCATATACACATTGTCATTTGTAAAATCTAAAAAACAAGTCAATTATTTTTAAGTGTCCACTTTTGCTAAAGCATATTATATAAGCCCTTAGTTCATCAGTTCACGCTTGATGTCAGCTACCTCACATGCCTCACAATTATGAATACCATGAGCAGTGTTTCTACAATTTCAGGAACTTGATCATTTTGTACAACACTTTCAGGAAAAAATAACATTTGGAATAAAACTGACTTTTAAATTTATAAGTATTATTTATCATTCTACCTCTATCCTCCCCTTAACCCTGGTACAATGAAAAATTATTGCAAGCTATGCACATTTTAATTGAATGTAAATTGTTATTCTCATTTTAGTCAAGCCTTTCTGACCAATTTATTCTAAACCTCTTGTTTGTGGCAAATTAACTAGAGGGACACCCTATAATGGGTATTAGCACACCATAAATTCAACAACTTATACAGGCCTCAGGGCACTAGGCTATTCCACAGAGAATTCCATCTTGAAAGAGTAAATCACAAGGAGATTCACAGAAGTGAGATTTAATTTGAGGAACAATGAACAAATTAAATCTATTATATCCTGACTTGTGGCCTAGAAAAATCTTCCATAGATTCTTATGTTCTAGTCTATACTGCTGTGAGTTCATAGAGACTTTTGCTTGGTCCTATGTGACTTTATCATACAATCAGAGCCATTCATTAAGTACAATAGAAAATAAATTGACCTAACATTCTCCCTCTGGCTCCTTCTACACCTACCACACGGCCTCTCCTCGCTGTTCCTTGAACAATCAAGCACACTACTATCCCAATGCTTTTTCAATGCTATTCCCTCTGCCTAGAATATTCTTTCCTCAAATATCCCCACTGCTCATTACTAAATTTCACTCAGGTCTTTGCTCAACTGTCATCTTATCAGAGAAATCTTCCTTGACTGTGCTTATCCAAAGTAACATCTTCCATCTCTCCAAAGACCTTGCTTTCATTTTCTTCATAGCATCTGTTATTCAACTTATATGTTATCTCTCTTCTCCAACTAATGTTGGAAAAGCTACAGGAAAGCTACATAAAAGATGAAAAGTTGCTTTATTCTCTGCTTTATCCCCAGGACTTAAAAGAGTGCTTGGTACAGCTCAGTAAATAACCGAGTCCATAAATGTTTGTTTCTCTCCTTGACCATGTAATCTCACAGAGTATTTGGTTTTCTTCAGGTGGAATTCCCAGAGACTAGGACAGCGCTTAGCTCTTGAGACAGCCACCATGCTGACTGAATCCCACAACACAGATCTCCTACTTTCGAGTGTAATCTAAATTGAAAACAATGAAGACATAAGTTTATTAATGTTTAATTTTGTCAAATCAAAGTTCACTATTTCCCTAATAACTAAAACTTTTAGCAGTTTTCAAAGTTTAAATTAATAACATAATAGGCCAATTTGTGCATTACATAAATTCCTGAAAAAATTACATATAAAACTAAATAACATGTTTTATAATTATTGCCATTATATTCTTCCCCCAAAAAAGTTATAGCCCAAAACATGATAAAAATTCTACTTTACTAATTTTTACTATTACATCATGCTTTTAACAACTATATTACTTCATGTTATTCCTGTTAACTTATTATAATCTTCACTAGAAACAGCTGTAGTCAATGACATACAATCATAGCCCAATTGCAGTCTTAGACATTATAAACTTTCACTTCATTCAAATGAAATAGTTATCTCTATAAAATACTTGCAAAATCATCAAAAAACCATAGAAATTTTGAAAACCAATTATATGTTTAATTCCCTCTGTTTCAACAAAAATAAGAGTACATAAAAGGGCTGTTTTTTCTTTTGGACAGAACCATCTGTACCAAAAGTCAGCACATTTTTTTCTATAAAGTACCAGATAATAAATATTCCAAATTTTGAGGGCCATATGATTTCTGCCCCAACTATTCAACTCTGCCCTTATGGTGTGAGAGCAGCCACAGACAGTATATGTAAACTAATGAATGCAACCATGCTTCAATAAAAGTTTATTTACAACAGGCAACAAGCTAGATTTGTCCTGTAGGCCATAATTCACAAACTCTTGGTCTACACCACTCCTTCTCTAGTAACTTTAACAAAGCTCAGAATCACCCAACTTATAAGTCAGCTACATGCCAAAAGTCAACTCACAACTGAAGTGGGTTTTGTTGGGGTTTTATTTTCATACATTTTACTAGTGAGATTCTTAGACAAATGAAATTCAACTTTTCCATAGCTGTTCTTCTCTCCTCCTATCTAGAAACAAGGAAAAACATATTTATTCCATAGATTCTGGGTCCTAAGGGTTGAAACACCAAATAATACAGAGGCATAAAAGAGAACCATTTGTTCTCTCCTTTCTAGGAAAACTTGAATTTCTGGGATTTTCCTACTTCTTTTTGTCACTTTGTAAAGGGTCTCATTGCTGTCAGTCTCTCTTAAGTCACCTACCATGCATGGCATCAAACCATGAACTGCACATGCTCGCTCTCTCTCCCTCTCTCATCAGGGCATTGTGCCCAGGGCTCCCGCATAATAGGCAGAGAGACCTTAAATATTTTAAAGGCCAAGGGTAGTCTGGAGCCCTAACTCTTGATATGCCCAGAGCTTTAAAATATATATTCCTTTTCTTTTTTCCTTTTTTCTTAAACTCTCATCCTTTAATAAATCTGATTTCTACAGAAAATTATGAAAAAAACAAGTTGATTAAACTAAAACATTAATATGTAAATTAAAAGACTAGCAGTCATTCAGAAAACTCCTATCCTATCCTAGGTCCTGGGATATTTACTTTATTAAGAGTAGTTGAGCCCTGGCTGGTGTGGTTCAGTGGACTGAGCACCAGCCTGCAAATCAAAGGGTCACTGGTTCAATTCCCAGTCAGGGCACATGCCTGGGTTACAGGCCGGGTCCACAATTGGGAGCATGCAAAAGGCAACCACAAGTCAATGTTTCTCTCCCTCTATTTCTCCTTCCCTTCTCCTCTGTCTAAAAATAATAAATAAAATCTTTTTAAAAAAAAGAGTAGTTGAATGAACATAACTTTAAGTTCTAGTGGGTATAGTTCTCCTAACACTCAAGAGAAAAAAACACAGGCATGAACAGAAATGAGGGGGCAAGAACAAGGAAGGGCACAAGGCAATGCAATGCTAACTGGATCAAGGCTTCACAAATCTCTCCTAAAAATTGTCCCTTTCTTCCAGTTTGTCCACTCTTAAGCCTGCACATCTTCTAGTCTTTTGGTCATTGACTCCAATGTCTATGCGTAATGGAAATACAATAACAAACAAACAACAGAGAATGGTAAGGACTGGAGCAAAGCAGAGAGTGGAAAAGGTGCAGCTGCTGTTCAGACGCAGCCGACTGCAGGAATGCAGGCCCAGTGTTGCCGTAGCATCAGATTTTCCGAGAGTCAGGTAAAATTGTCAAAATTTTTAAACATTGTGCAAGCCAAAGAAACCCCATCTATAGATTAGATTGGGCCCATAAGTCATCAGTGTTTAATGCTGCTCTCTCTAGCAGAACCCTGTCATTTCTAAACTAGAGCTTTGCAGGGTAACAATACAGTATGTGGAGGGGATAGGACAGCAGGCAGCTTTCTTTATAGAACACCAACAAATCAGGTCATTTTGGGGTAGGAACTGCCTAATGGAACCTGAAGGTGATAACATGTCATTAAAAACTTACATTACTCTCTATGAAGACCTAGAAAAGTACAATTCAGGTATTCCCAAGATATAAATAATTAAACAGCTTTCCTCTTTAAGAAGTCAGATATGATTAAAGACTAAAAATTAAAGTGTTTTAGAAACACATTAGTAACAAAAACAAAACGAAAAGAAAAGAAAAAAACAGACCACCCTCTACAGGTATAATTGCTGTATACCACTTGGTGTTGAGTGATTTATTTCAGTCAACATGTAAATCAATTTTAAAATTCATCAGTACAAGTTCCAGCTGGTCCCGAAGTTATACAAAAGGTGACTCAATGGGCAGTTTTCTTTCTCAACATTCTGTGTGTTTCTCCCTTTGCAAGTGCTATCTAGTCTCAATCAGTAGAATCATTTGGTAATAGATGGTAAATTTCATAATTTAAAACAAATCTGAGCTTGCCATGAAGTTCAGGCTACTTAACTCAGGTCAGAACTGTCACAGGCCAGGCCTGCCAGCTGCTGTGCAACTTCTGCTCTAGTTTCTGCCCAGGCCTGTAATTATTTACTGTTCTGCACCTGTCAAAATCCTACAATAATGGCGTTCCTTGTTTCTCAGGATTTATAGACAGTTAAATGTACTCCGTTTCAAAACACTTAAGGCACATATGTTAAAGAAGTCATTATCATTGAGTTTGTACCATTTTTAAAAATATAAGTAAAATCGAAATGAAGGAGAGACATAAATTAGGTTTTGATGGTTAATAGAAATGAAACATTAAATTAGCTATTCTCAATCATCATGAATAAAAGAACTGCCTGTGAGTTGTTAAAAAAAAAATCAAAACAAATGCTTAATACAAAAGTCAGACTTCCAATTTTAGAACTTAGAAATTGAGGGCGATAACTTCATCTTTAACATTTGGTTTGGAAAACATGTTTTTAAAAACATCAAGTACAAATAAAACAACAATATAATAAACCATAACCATCACATGAAAAGACTGATCACTATTACCACAATTCAATCCACATTTTGGGAGGCTATTAAATAATTTAGTAGACAGGTAAAATTAAACTACTAAGTACATCAAAAGAAAGAAAAATAATGTTGGAAGTGGTTCTCTGGGCTAACCCATTAAGAGATGTACGTGGGTCTTCTCATTACAGCTGATTATGTAAACTGAGAGAGATTGAGAGGTCTCGCTGGCTGAGCTTTTATTCAATTCTCCTAAGTTATGCAACTCTATCCAGAAGGTGTGTATTTCTTTAAGAAATCAGCAGCTCTGGGTAAACAGGGTACATCTGGTGAACACATGTCCATGTACAGGTAAACACATGATTTCAGTAATTACTTCCAATGCCATCTGTCAAGCAGGTAGTTCAAACCCTACTCAACAGGAAAGGCAGTTTAAAGTAATTTTTAAGCAAGTACACTTCTCATCTGCCTAATAAAAGCAAAGATCAAAATACAAACTTAGAAACCTGTCTGCTCTACCCTGAGTTTACCCAGGGCAGAGGCAGGGAGGTTCATTCTTGTAACTAAAAATGACGAGAATCCTACACTAATTAAGAAATACATGAATCTGATTAATTATCCTCAGAAGAAATTTTTATGATTAAAACTGGCAGTAATTTATTCATTACTAATCAATAACTAACAAGACTAGTCTCTGTAACACATTACAGCGTGCCACCTGTCTGCAAAACCGCCTCACCATTAATTAAGGAGTAAACTAGCTGAGACAAATGCTTTGAAGTGTTTCTCAGTATCATTAACTCAGCTTGAAAAAACATAAACCTTAATGTAAAAGAGCACAGGGAAAGAAAAAACAGAGCAGCAGAGGAAAAGCAAAAATATCTAATTAAGAATTTTTCTGACTTAAAAAAATTGGTTGAGAAACTTTGGAAAAATTATTGCAATTCTACCTGGTGTATATCTACCTACCATTGGCCTTTTCATTTCACCGCTTTATATCAGTCAAGTGTTTAAATAAAGTAAATACTAACAACTCTGAAACACCCAAAGTGATGCATGACAGAAAAACCAAAAGTGGAATTCCCCCAGATAAATTAAAATTTTTCTTTTAGATTCAGTTCCCTTGGCTTACCTTTACCACAATTTTTACCATGGCAAAATGATTGATTTAAATTCTACCTTCTTGTTCTCCCCATCTTTCCCTTCTGAGATTGAAATAGTAAAAACAAAATTACTTGTATGTACCCCTGATATAACGTAGCAATAGTACGTCACACCTCTGTAATCTTCCTCCTAAAAACCCATAACCTTACTCTAGATATGAGAAAAACACCAGACAAGCCCAAATTAAAAGACCTTCTACAAAACAGCTAATGTTCTACAAAAGAGTACTCCTTAAAACTGTCAAAAACAAGGATAATCTGAGAAACTGTCACAGACTAGAGGGGACTAAGAAGATATGACAATTAAATGCAATGTGGTACCCTGGGTGAGATCCTGGAACAGAAAAAGCTCATTAGAGAAAAACTAGTGAAATGTGAATAAAGTGTAGTGTTAGTTAACAGTAATGTACCAATGTTAATTTCTTAGATGGCATGAATGTAACATAGCAATATGTTAACAGTAGAGGAAACTGGGTAAAAGGTATACAGGAATTTTCATATTATCTTTGCAACTTTTCATAAATCCAAAATTACTCTAAAATAAAAAGGTTTCTAAAAATGTGTTCAATGGGGATTCTGAATGTTCATGCATTCAACCAAAGTTTGTTTATCAGCCACCACAGTACAGCCACACACAACGTGATGCACTGGGGACCCAGCCCATCACGAGGCAGAGTCGACATAAATGACTCTGAACACCATGAATACCAGAACACACCAGAACACCAGAAAACTGGGACTAAGACGCACTACTGACAGGAAAATGATTAAAAAGCAGATGAGTATGAAACAAGGTGACTAACTGATAAAAAGCACACAAATTATTACCTGCTGGTACAATGTCTGTCAGTGCCTTTAAAATGCTTGGGCATGAAGAATGAAATATGCTTACAAAGCTCAGACTTAGACCAGAGCTATCCAGTGCTAGTCAAGAATGCAAAGCCCAGGGCACTCTAATGAGAACCCCAATTCCAGAGGCAGTTACTACAAATACTTCTATTATCAACATCTCATGGAACAACTTAAGGTTTGCTAATTAGTATATTTAATTTCAGAAATGAGTTTTTATTGGTAAAAACAGTGGATAGTTGACTGGCAGGATTCTTGCTAGAAATGGATTTTTACCTATTGAATGTATGACATCCAAGAAATGTATATTGACTAAAAAATGTAAAGACATTACACGCTTCTGAGTGAACAGGACTAGTGAGGCCTGCAGCCTTTACCCTAAGAGAGAGCTCCCAAAACTTAATCTCTGAAAGGTCCTATGTCCATTCACGGGTTCAGAAGGACTCTGTTGCCTGATGTTGAACATGAAGGTAAGTGAATCCTCCTTCTAAAATGTCACTGTGTCCACCTGATGACCTGTCATACAGAGTGGTGGTCAAGGCACCTAAAAGAACAGAGATCTAAACCTTCATCAAGCTTCTGCAACAAACTGTATTGCTTGTTTTGAGCCTGCTTCACTAGTGAATGGTTAATAAAACGCCTTTGCGTTGCAGAAGGTGGTGTGAGCCTTGTAGAGAAGTGGCTCCTCTACCCTAAACTTGCGGGGCATAAACTGAGTGTTGTGAATTACAAAGGTGATCTGCTAATTCACAACAGCCCTCAGAAGAAAAGTTAGGAAACAAGGTACAACTTGACATCCAAGTATGGCCTTCCAGAAATCCAACTGAAATTGTACGAAAACGTTTCTCCTGTTTGTGAATGTGCCTCTTTTTGGTAAAGGGAGAAGAATGTCCTCAGCTTTTATCAAAGTATTAAAACAGTTTGTGCCTCAAAAATTATAAAACAAAGCTCTGAGTAACAACAGTCAACTAACTACTGCTGTTTTTTCCATTAAAATCACTTCTTTAAATTCTTCTTTATATAATTCACATTTCCCCCCAAAAAAGTGGCCTTCTTGTTTGATCTACCACACACCCTTCAAAAACAGATAACATTTTAACTATTAGGAAATGCAATTAAATTAAATCACTTGACATTTGAAACATCACACCCAAAGCAAAAACCATAAGGAACAATGCACTTTGAGATTTTGAACCATTCTACTTAAAGATGTAAATAATCTGCACTTCTCAGTGGAGTTTGGTGTTTTTTAAATGAAATAAGTTTATTTCAGCCCTGCTTTGCAGGATCTTCACACTAGTTTTCGTACTTCATCTTGTAGTTTTTGATTCATCAAACCCTGGAAAACAGTGGCCAGTTTTCTTCCTTTTGCACCTCTCTAGTGATTTTTTTCCATCTTGACTGAACTGGTAAAAGGAAGTAACATTTTATAGTCACCAGAAATGCTGCCAACAGTCAAATTATCATCTAAGTAATCAAGTTTCTGATAAAGCAATATACAGAAGTATTATTTAATCCTCTTGAGAAAACAATGCAAATGCTGAATTCATTACAAATGAACACTGTAAAAAATGACTGCTGAGTACCCACATCACACAAAATATTCCTCAATGCCTACTGCTTGAATCAAGTCCCACCTGGGGAAGCTGGAAAGGAAGCAAGCGGCAGACAGGGCAGGGTCAGGGACTCCTCCCAATGAAGGCGTTACACTGCACCGACTCAAACTTGTGACTGGTTTACTATGACAATCTTTCCACTTAACATATCTTAAAACACTTCTAGAGATATTTTGGTCAAAATTTAAATAATTTTGTTAAAATATGCATTTTTAAAAAATTATTATATATAGCCCTGACTCGTGTGGCTCAGTGAATTGGGTGTAGTCCAGAAAACCAAGAGGTCATGGGTTCAATTCCTGGTCAGAGCACATGCCTGAGTTTCAGGCCAGGTCCCCTGGGGCTGGGAGCACGTAAGAGGCAACCAATCTATGTTTCTCTCACACATCGATTTTTCTCTCCCTCTCTTCCTCCCTCCCTTCCCCTCTCTACAAGTAAATAAATAAACTGTTAAATATAATAACTCTAATATTTTTCTCTAATCCAAGAAAGAAATGACCAATAGAAATAAAAAGTTCTAAGTAAAAATATCTGTATACTGGCTTTAGAGAGTCAACCAAAGAAAACTGCTTTTAACTGTTAAGCTACTTCTAAAGGATGAATTTTATTTCCTATAATAATTTCATATGCCATTAGCTATCTGATTTCTTAAAGAATTCACAATCTCTAACATTAAAATCTCCAGACCCTTGGCGCGCTAGACAATTTCCCAGAATCTGTTTATATTAAAAGGAGGAGGGCCCATCATTTCTGGGGTCTCTCACATTTTGCTCCCTTGCTCCTAGCTGGCCAGTCAATGAAATGCCTTTGGGGCCACAGCTAAAAAGAAGAAATACAAACTTAGGTGGTGATTTAAGCCATGCACTCAAGAACAGTGGCAGTGGCTTTTTCAGATCTATTTTTAAAATATCAGTGAATCCAAATCCACTTCATGAAGTACCTGGAAGTCAAATTCATGACAACAGGACGTAGAATGGCGGTTGCGAGGAACCAGGGGAGGGAAAGCTATTGCTTAATGGGTACAGAGGGTTAGTTTTGAATGATGGAAAATTTCAGGATATGGATAATGGTGATGGCTGCACAGCAATGTGAATGTACTTAATGCTACTGGACTGTATACCTTTAAATGATTAAAATGGTAAACTTTATCTTACATATATTTTACCAGAAGAAAAAAACATATATATCAATGAAAACCAGGATGGCTGCCCACAGCATCTTGCAGAATGGGTGGCAATCCAGAGTATATATGAATGGACAGAGAAAAGGGAAAGAACAAAAGAACAATGGAAGTAGCAGGAACACGTATCAAGAAATTAGGTAGTATGACAGATTTAGCAAATATGGAGAAACCCAAGCTCCCAAGTAGGGTAGAAATCACTTCCTCTTATTATAACCACATGAGCTCGACTCTAAAAGAGAAAAGAGTGTGTCCCTGGCCCAGTACAGTTGGTTAGAGTAGTCCTTATATGACAAGGTTGTGGGTTCGATCCCTGGTCAGAGCACATACAAGAAACAACCAATGAATGCATGGATCAGCGCAACAACAAATCAAGCTCTCTCCCTCTCTCTCTCTCCCCCACCTCCCTCTCCCTCTTTCCCCTTCTTCTCTCTCTGAAATCAATCAATCGATCAATAAATTTAAAAGACAAACAGTGGGCATTTATGAACATCTGGGGGACCTACAACCTGAGCAGTCCTAGAGGATGATTTTGATAACAAGCCCTTCACCCAGGTGGAGGAAAAAAAGGGAATTTGTAAAGAAAAGATCCATTGCACAACAAAGAGTCACTGGCTGGTGGGCCAAATGCCCTAGATACATTTTAAGAAACAATTCTGGATACTCCTATCAGTATCGAATTTTATGTGGAACCATAAGAACATCTAGTCTGAAGGCCCTGGACAACTTGATTTTTTTCAGAAAGACATACATGTTTTCCTAAAAAAAAAAACATACTACATCTTTATCTTTCAACATCATTGGCTGGTAAAGGAGTAGTTCTGCATGTTACAGGGACTTAAAAAAACATTTTCTGCTTTTTCACTAGAGATGAAGAGCAGTGAAAGAGCCTTCATTCTGGTCTTTCTGTATTTCAGTACATTGGGGTCACAACATAGCACCTCATCATGGGCTGTTACGACGTGGTATGAGAAGAGACCTACTCCTCCAGCCCTGGCATCATGGTAGCTGTGGTTCCTGTTACCTCTGCAGAGTTGATGCTTCCTAACAAAATTAATATAAACATGGACAATATGCAAAAGATGTCAGAACAGAACCTTCTCTGAACAACTCGAAGAATGGCATCCTGATGCACAGGCAGAGATGTCCATTCTTCTCCTGTAGAATTATAGCGTTTTTCCGGGATCCAGAATAAAAACTTTGACTCTTATGAAAGCAGTTAGCAGGTTCTCAGAAAGACTTGTGTCAAGCCACAAGTTATTTAAACTAGGCACTCTTCTAAATTAAGCAACCCCAAGTTCAAATATAACTAGGTCTCATAAAAAGCATTTTATATTAGACCTCAATCATCCTTATTAAATAGCAAAACATAACAAGACAAAGCAGAGTATTATGATCTTGACCTTTCAGGAAGCCACAGGGCAAGAAAGTACGGCTGCTCTGTTGCTTTATGTAGTACTGGTTATATAAAGTACATTAACTAAAAAGAGCATTTGTTCCTAAAAGAACACATCTATCTGGAAAGATAATTTTGTCATTTGTCCTGTTCTTCATTCCAAGTTTCTGGGAAAGGTGAAAGTGACTGTTGTTCTTCCTCCTGATAAAACACACACAAAAAAGTTCATAGAGTTGAAGTTCTGAAAGTTTAGTCTCAAAGGATTTCAGTGACCTGGAATTGAATAATAAGGATTACCTTATCTCAACCAGGGAAATTATAAAAAATGGTTAATGTTTCTGACTACCCAGAAAAGACTATTGATATTTGCACAATTAAAAAATAACTGTCAAGTGCACGAGAAGAAAGGAAGAAAAGTGAGAAGTTGTCTTGAGAATCGGAAGGGTCACCCGCTCTAGCTGCAGCTGGGACATGATCCCTTGCTCCAGTACAAGTCCTGGCTCTCTCTTAACTTCTGAACACTGTTGGAAGCTCCCATCCTCTTTTAATTGTGGCCTCTCAAAATAATGGTCTTCCAATCAAAGGTACTGGGCTGCTTTAAAAAAAAAAAAAAAGGCAAACTAAAAATGAAGCCTCAAAAAAATGTATCCTAAGGAGAAAAATGCAAAAATGATGATTACTATAAATTCTCATAGTTGAAATTCCCCATCAGCAAGCTTTCCAAAGTGGTTGCACTTTAGGTTTCATGATTTTTGAACCACAAGAATAATTAAATTTCAGAGTTCCAAAAAATAACTAACCCCTCTATGACCCAAATGGAAATTCTGTGGAATATCAAATTAAATGCCCAGAACGATCTTAAGCATTATGGACAAATAGTTAAAAGAACTAACAATGAAGTAAACAAGAGACAAATTATCATTACACTTATCTACTCTGTAGGCAGAATTCACAAATCGCATGATGCTTGTGGCTCCAAACAGAGAGCTGCCCAAAAGAGTCATACAACAGTCAGCTTTGAGGTTAACTAACAAACTGAGAACACTTCTGCACTAGTCACATCTAAAGTCCTCAGTCATTTTGATATTTTAAAATTCAGAATAAGGGCCACCAGCTGGATACCCAGTCACAACACATGCCTGGGTTGTGGGCCAGGTCCCCAGTAGGAGGCGCTTGAGAGGCAGCCACAGACTCTTGTTTCTCTCCCTTTCTTTCTCCCTCCCTTCTCCTCTCTAAAAATACATAAATAAATCTTTTTTAAAAATTAATAAAGTTAAAATTCAGAATAAAATCTTGCCCCAAAAAACAAGTGAGAGCTGCCCTGATCGGCATGGCTCAGTTGGTTGGGCATCGTTCCGCCACACAAAGGGTCACCAGTTTGATTCCCGGCCAGGGCACACAGATGGGCTGCAGGTTCAGCCCCCAGTTGGGGTGCATATGACAGACAACAAATTGAAGTTTATCTCTCATATTGGTGTTCCTCTCCCTCTCTCTTTCCCTCCCTCCCCCTCTTTCTACAAATAATTCTTTTAAATATTTTTTAAATTCCCCTTTTAAAAAATGAGAATTCTCCTTGACTTTACATGCCCTTCACACGTACTCTATTAAGCTATTAAGTACTCTATTTACTCACTCAAAAACTCTTCATAAGTATACAGTAATCCATGCTAAAGTCCAATTTCCTAGTAGTAAAAATAAACAAAAGCTACCATATCTCTACAACAAATCTCATAAGACAAAGTCCTAGAAAATGTAAGGCTACATGCTATAAAAACAAAGTTAAAAATTAAAAATTTTGACCACACCTCCATTTTTATATATATTTACTTATAAATTATATACTTGTATTAGTATTACAAATTGATTGTTAACATGATGAAAGATACAAAGAAATGGACATTTTATAAGTGTGAGATCAAAGTGAAGTTTTTAGTTTTTTCCCCACCCAACTCCCAATGCACTGTTTGATCTGCCCTAGGGGTATGTACACCCTATTGTAAAGACAACTACAAGAAAAGACAAATGCCAGACTGTGGCACATAGCGAGGTCCCTTTACACTGCCTGAGTCCGCTCTAAGCTAAGTAAGCATTGACAGCCAAGTACCTTCTCCACCACAGGACAGCTGCTTCAGCCTTTTCTGCATATATTATCACTACCTTCCTAAAAAGATACAGAGCAAGAAAAGAGGCCAAGAAACAAAACTGCAAGTACCAAGGCCACTGGTTAAGAGTGCTAATAAGGAAGTTTAATAAAATGACAGATTAAATTAAGTGTGTGTTTGTTCTGCCAGCTCTGACTTTCATCCAGCCTGGTACTCTTGCTCCCCTTGCCTCAGACCAGTATGCGGAGTAAACTGTATTATCAATCATCTTCTCCAGCACCACCAAGCAGAAGGCAAGCTGGCCCCACCACGCCATCTGTACATGCACCTGCTCTCAGCAGCAGTGGCTGCTCGGAGTCTGCTGGCCCAGAGATGCCCTGGCCCAGAGGGCACCACTGGGAACTCACATTTTCTGCAGGAACTAGTCCAAAAATTCAGGAAGAAAAACGAGAGAGAGCCAAAGGCAGGAAACTTAAAAATATGAGCCACAAAACCTCTTGGGAGGAGGATCATAAAGCATGTTACCCACCCACATTTCCTAAGAATTTTGGTCATTTTGCCTATTCCCTTGGATATTTCCTACTTTAAAAAAATCCTTTAGTATAGTATTTATTGCATGAAATATATTTCACTTTATTTTAAAAATATATTCATCATTATTTGTTAGTAAAACAATTATCATAACATATCATAATCTCAATTTCATTTTTTTAATACTGGAAGTACTCAAGCAGACAATGGTGGGTATATAGGAATATTATTAAGTAAAATCACATTTTTTACTGCTAAACCTCTGAAGAGTTGAATATTAAATTTATTCTTCATTACTGCTTTTACAAGCCTGGTAAAGAAGTACTTTAAAACTTTTCTTAGAACTAATTCTCAATATACAACAAACTCAAATGAGTATACTGGAAAAACACGAAGTCTGCAATAAAGACAATGTAAATGGTAACTTACCCAAATAAAGGTAAAAATTCTCAATTTCATTTACAATCAAACAACTACATACTGAAACAATGAGCTATCACCCTAGTCACCATTAAATCAGTCAAGACAAAATGGTAATCCCAAAAGCACACGAGGGAAGAGTGAGTCTCCGTCACTCCCGCGTGCCACGGCCAGGGAGCCTAACTGACGCCCTTCTGCTAGAACGCCGCGACAGAATAAATCCAGATGCTTTAGATGCTTATCCTTCAGCCCACACTCCACCTTCGCAGGCCTGATCGATATTAAAAAAACAACACAAAAAATAAAAACAGAAATCAACACAGACTTATGCCCAAAGATGTTCATTTATTTGATGGTTATAATATGTTTATTATAGTAAATAACAAGTTGAATAAAATCTAAGTACTCAGCCAAAATACATGTTACAGTAGATCCACAAAATGAAATATTACACAGCCATTTAAAATTAATGTATCATGTAATAAACCTACATGCTTTTTTAAGTGGGAAACAAAAATAGTACAAAACAATTTCATCTATGTAAGAGAAAAACCAATACAGAAAAAATATTGGATAGATAAATGCCAGCATGTTAGGAACAGTAGCCACTACATAAGGGAATACAGGTGACTTTTAATTATATTTCCAAATGTTCTACAATCTGCAAGCTATTTTTTAACAATTGAAAAAGAATGCTCGGAGGGAAGATGGCGGCTTGACAAGAGGAGTCTTGATCCCCCTCTCCGGTGCGCAGGGGAGAATTTGGCCGATCTGAGGAGAAACAGACTAGGAGACCACGGATATCGCAACATTTATGAAAATAGGGCATCAGAAGTTATCCAGATATTGAATGAATGGACCGAAGGAGGCCAGAAGGGACCCGTGCTGGGCGCCGCGCTCGGGAGAGCGGAGTCGGCCCGTCCCCAGTCAGGGGCTGGAAAGCAGAAACGCAGGAGCTGTGCGCACCCACGGGGAACAGTGAGTACCCAGTCTGCCAGACGAGGAGAGGCCTTGTCGTGGGGGTGGAGTCCTTCCCGTGGGCGCCCGTGCCCCCAAACAGGGGTGTGTGTGGTTTTAGGGTGGACTGAGACCCCACGGCCCAGCCAGGAACAGAGAAGGGCTTCAGGAGCTGAGACCATCTGGCTCGGGCGCAGGCCCTGCGGGTTTACTCACTCAAATGGAGAACCCAGAAAAGACACAGCTTTTCCCGGGTGCTGGGGTCCGTGGCGGATACAAAGGGAAGGGCGCGACCCTTCCCAAGCCCCGGAGGGTGCGTCTTGAGACCAGAGGAGACACGGCGCTGCCCGAGAACGGGGAGCCCACAAGGGGAAGTACGGGACCCCTCGCAGTCCCAGCCCAGGCACCGTGACCGGAAGAGACGCGGGGCTCCGCTGAGCGTAGAGCCTGTGGTGGCGAAGCTGGGGGAGGGGCGCAACGCCCGGCCACCTCTGCAGCCTGCGCCCTGAGCCCAGACGGACACAGCAATCGTTCCTGGGGAAAACTGGTGGCCAGCCCTGAGTCTGACTGAGTTCTGTCTTAGAAAGGTGAAAGGCAGTCTCACCGCTCGCTCCTCAGCCTGCTTGCGCTGGCAGGAACAGAAACACCGATTTGGCCAGTCAGAAACCAACAAGAGTTTTTTGTGTGTGTGTGTGTTTGTTTTTTGTTTGTTTGTGTTTTAAATTTGCTTTGGTTGTGGGTGTTTCTTTATTTTTTCTTTCTCTCTCTCTCTCTCTGTGTTTTCTTCTTCTTTCTTTCTTTTTTCTTTCTTTCTATTTTTTTTCTTTTCTTTTTTTCCCCTTATCCTACTAATGTTTGTTTGATTATATCTTGATTTGGTTTATAAAGCAACATTTTATTAAAAAAAAAAAACTCTATATTTTTATATCTCTCAATTCCTTATAATTCTTTTCCATC
>PVIA01015058.1:0-24263 GCA_004024845.1 Tonatia bakeri
CTTGCTCTGCCCTCTCCCGGATTTCAGTCACTTCCCCCGCTTTGCCCAAGCTAACTGGGCCCTTCTGGTGCTGATTCCTGGGTGAGTAGGCTTGTGCACATTCTAGGACCCTGTGGGTCTCTCCAACGAACTCTCCTGTGAGGCTGGGAGTCTCTCCCTGTGCCTCAGTCCCCACAAGTGTTTTCAATCAGTGCTTTTAGGCTTTATTTCTCGGCATTTTGTCCCTGGGTTGCCAGGTCTATCTCACTGCGCATTTTCACCTGGTTTATCTGCTTTCGAATGTGTGACTGCAGATGGCCAGCTGCCTTGTGTGCCTCACTGGGTCTGCTCGTTGCCTCCCCACTCCTGGGGTCTGCCACCGGAGTCTGCTAGTGGCCGCCTTTCAATCCTGGGATCTGCCAACTGCTGCCTGCACCCTGTGCACCCAGGTCTGCATCCACCGCTTTTTCCTGCTGCGACCCCTCTCTGCCAGCTGTGGATACCGCAGACACCAGTTGTGGACCCTCTTATCGGTCTGGATGAATGGTTGTCAGACTTCCGTACAGTTCAGTTTTCCGTCCTGGTTGTTTTTTTGTTTCTTAAATTTTGTTGTCCTTAGTTTTGGTTGTACGAGGAGGCACCGTGTGTCCACCTACGCTTCCATCTTGGCCGGAAGTAATTTATCTTTTTCATTATGAGATTTTCAGTCTGTGAATAAGATCTCATTTTTGACATTCTAAGGATTATAATTTCTTTATGTAGCTCTTGTACATCTTTTAGATATTTTATCCTAACAATATAGATACCAAGTTGTTCCAATATCATTTTTTTATTTTTAAAAATATTTTATGTTTTAGAGAGAAGGGAAGGGAGAGAGAGAGGGAGAGAAACATCAATGTGTAGGTGCCTCTCATGAGCTCCTCTCCTGGGGGCCTGGCCTGCAACCCACGCATGTGCCATGACTGGGAATCAAACCAATGACCCTTTGGTTTGCAGGCTGACACTCAGTCCACTGAGCCACACCAGCCAGGGCCTCAATATCATTTATTTAAAAAAATTTATTTTTCTCCTTTTATCTGTGCAGTACTTTTTTCTTTATACTATTTAAATGGTAAATTAAAAGAAAAACCTCATTTTCTAAATGTGTTTACTCCCTTGGTCTCAGAGAATTATGTCATGCAGCAGTGTGGAGGGTGGTTGAGCATAAATAAGAGTGTAAATCAGGAGTCCACTTAGAACACAGTTGCAGTAGTCCAGGTTCTGATGGCCTCTTTTCGGGTGGCAGTGTTCAGAGTTGGAAGGAAAGAATCGACTTGAGAAAGAATTCGTTATACTTTCAGCATTGTTAAATGTGACTTTTAGCTTTCTTGCTAGAATGATACTTGGAATTCCAGAAAGGGACTTCAATTTCGAGGGAAGACATGGTTTGGTTTTGATCTTCTTGTATGTGAAGTCACAGCTAAATACTGTAATAAAGTAATAGATAACATTTGATCTATATTAATTATGTTCTTTGTAGCAGGCACTATTCATAGTGTTTTATATCAATTGGATATTATCTTTCAACTCTTACAGGCTATAACATTGTAGATTTCAATTTTATATTGATTTTATAGATGAAGTGCCTATCTTTCATAGGTGAAGTTCTCTAATGCTGTTCAGTTAATAAATGGTAGGGTGGGATTTTTCTTTCTTTTTAATCCTTACCCAAGGACATGCTCATTGAGTTTAGAGAGAGTGGAGGGGAGGGAGAGAAAATTGATGTAAGAGAAAAACATCAATCAGTTGCCTCTGCTACGAACCCCCAACTGGGGACCAAACCTGCAACCTAAGCATGTGTTCTCACCAGGAATCAAACCTTCGACTTTTTGTTTTACTGGATGATACTCCAACCAACTGAGCCACACCAGCCAGGGAGGTGGGGTGTTAACCTAGAAAGTCTAACAAGGAGTCTGTATGTTTAGTCATTTTATTACAGTGCTTCCCAGATAAAGATGTCAGGTAAACAATTGTAGAATTGAGGCAGTTGTCACCTTAGTGATTTGTATAGATTCTGTGTTATTTGCGTAGAAGTGATAGTTGAATGTGATGGCCTCCTCAGCTCAGAAATGGCAGAAGGAGCAGAGCAGAGTTCTCTCCAGATCGATGGTGGGAGGCAGAGGAGGGTGGTAGTAATGTGGGATAACACAGGGGAATTGGGGTCATATTAAGGAGCAGAAGAAGAAAGACTTAAACCAAGAGCAGAAAATTATATTTACCATATGCTACTCATTTTCAAAGAATGCTTTTTATTTCGTGGAAAGTCTCTCCTGTTCTCAGATTATCTATCTTTTCCCTATAGGAATGGTAAATAAGATGTAAAGGTATTTAGTGCTACTGATACCCCTAAGTGCAGAGCTCAGAGAATTTAGTTTCTGTAATCATCAGTTTTATAATCTAATTAATGGATGTGCTTCTAGGTGGTTTCTGAAAGTTTAAAAACTCTAACTTGTGTTAATGAGTTTTGTTATAAATATAAGCTGTGTTATGAATGGGTTCAGAATAATGATACGGTGTGTTAATGATGTAGTGAGGTAGCTATATAAGGAGAATTTGTCATTTTAACACTACAGAGTTTGTGGAGTTAAGCACAGGTTCCTTTAAATGTACTTTTCTGCTTATTCTAATGAAAATTTAAAAACAATATCATAGGTGATTAAGTAATTAAAAAATATGGCCTCGAAGGCTTTTTGATAATCACAACTAGTTTTAACACCTAAACTAACATTGGTTTGTTTCTAAAGTAAATATAATGCTGTAAAAAGCACAATTGACATGAAAACATCAAATTCAAGTGACGTTTATACACTTAAAAACTTTCAGCAATAGTTTACCTACTCTGCCAAGCATTTTGCTTTGTTTAGATGTTTTACCCCTTGTCATCATCTCCTGACAAACAAAAACAAAGAGGAATAGTTCATAAACTTGTTATACGTTGTTGCGCTCCCCATTTATCTTCTCTCATTGTCTAGGTCTCTTGTTTCCCTTCAGCTCCTCTGTGGTATGCAGTCCCCTCCTCCTGGCCCCCCCACCCCATTATCGCGAGGCAAGATATAAATTCAAGGAGAGTCTGATAGGGTGTTTCGTCTTTCCTTGTTATCCCTCATGCTCAAATGCAAAGATTTACAAGGAAGGTCTGGACCTATTTTTTCCTGTCCTGGACCCCCTATAAAAATGATTGCTTCACTTTGTCACTCATTCCCCTGTTTGTCACCATTTTTGATTATCTGCTTTTGTTTCTCTTTTAATGTATTTAATAATTATTTGTCTTTAATTCCTTACTATCTTATTTATATATCTTGAGCCTCCAGGCAGTAGACCGGCTTGTTTTGAAAGGAGTAAAGAAAGATGACTCTGAGGGACTTACTCTCTTTCATGTGATTAATACAGTCTCATTGATTAAGGCCCACAAATTGATTGTGAATTTCTGACAGGATAACCATGGACTGATTTTTGTGGGGAGGGCAGGACTATTTCTCCTGGTGGTAGTGCTGGTCAAAATATTAGTTTTGCAACTTCACAGTGTAAATGATATTGGGAAGAGTATTTAACCTTGGTCAGAGGGAATATTGGCTTAAAATTATTGGAAATAATAATAACTAGTATCAATAACAAAATACTCTACCTTTAAATAATTCTTTAGTCTAGTCAGAATACCTGATATGAAAATGCATGTCTGTATTAATCTGTAGGCTGTCTTATCTGTAGGCTTTCTACTAGTCGATCTAATCACTAAAGGTTTATAGTGTCTGTATAAATGACATTCAGATTTATAAAAGGAGTTTTAAATAATAAAAATGGAGTTAAAATATATTTTTTGCAGTCTTTTGACTTTGAAATCTTAACTGCTATTACCTTCACTAATTTTGAAAAAATTGCTGAGCCTACGATTTGTGACGGCAGCCTACTGACTGCATGGATCTCTTTTCCTCTTGAGCATTTGCCAATTGCCCTGTCCTTGTTTCATTCATTATACCAATTTGATTTAGACATATGGCCTTTAACTTGAGGGGTTCTTGAGCAAACAAAAATGTTTTTGAAAGAGATCAAAAGTTTCAAAGAAAAATTTGCTCTTAATGAGAGTATCAAATAAGAAAACTCTTTAGTTAATGCTTTATAGAAATGTGGGATTTTTTCCATGCCACCTAAAGGAGGTCATTCAGAGGCTGGTGAAAATAAACACATCTTGTGTGTTCTATATAAATGATAGAAAGAATGGCCAGCTTGCTTTGATCATGGACTGTCAACCTCTGTTTGACCTTGTGTATTATTAACCCAAATGGGCACTGCTATTTAGCCACACTGATAGTAGATAGACAAGAGTCTCTAGTTCTTTGAACCACCTTTGCCTGTAGAAATAAATGGTAATGTAGGAGGAGTGATTTAGTTATCTCAGTGAAATTATGGGAAAGAACAATTAGAAATATAAGGAGAAATGGACAGAAGAGAAAGGTGTGCTGAGACAGAAGATACCTGCTTTGTATATATCTTCTGTCTGTAGGAAAGCTCCTTATATAGAATTCTGTTGATCAAACAATTTACTGGATAGCCATTCCTATTATGAAAATATTTTTTTGCTTTATGTGGATTTAACTTTGAGTTCTTCATCATAAATTGAAGTTGGGGGGGGGTACCAGAATATTATTTCAACTTGAATTTGTAAAATGAATTACCTTAAAAAAAAGTTGACTTTATTAAGAATAGAGAAGTTCTTTCCCTTTCAGTTACTACTTACCTAGTTTAAAAGAAAATAAAAAAAACTTGACAGGTTCTGTTTTTAACTAAGTTTGTTAGTAATCAGGTTGTCTTTTTCTTTTTTTAATTAAAAAATCTGGCATTGGAAGATAAAACTCTGGAATTTAGTTTGGCCTTTTGCAAGAAACAGGTTTGGTAACACAAATTGTTTTCTTAAGGCTATTTGTTAATACTGCACATTGTGGATTTTTCTTTAGATATTTTAATTTTAGTTTTTCTAGTTGTATGAAATAGCTTTACTTGAACAGATTTAATGTAAACTTTTTCGTGATTGTTTAAAATGTTAGTAGCAGCTACAGTGAATCATTGTGTGCTTTTTCAGTCACAGTCTCCTTGTTTTCAGTTGTCCTTGCCCCACAGAAAGTTTCCCTCTGTTTGGAAGTTAGTTCAGAATATTGTACTGTTGCACTTAATATGTACTACTGGTCAGGAATTATCTGCTGCCATTTTTTTCTTAGTAGTGCTATGCTTAATGTGTTTATACTTCCTCTGCCCATTTCTCCATCTACTTTCATTGTTTAGATACTGTCTACATGCAGATTGCTCCCAAATTTCTGTTTCTGACCCTAGACTGTCCTCCCAAGATCCAGACTTGTGTATCCCCCCGTTCCCTGCACTTCTCCGTTTAGGCGACTCATTGACACTTCACATCTTCAGAACCCCTTCATTATCCACCTCGCCGTTTCCAGCTGGAGTTTTTCCATTCCTGTCTTGTTTGGTTGTGTGGTCACCACCAAATAGACTCGGAATGTTCCTTGATTCTGTTTCTTTCCCCTTTTTTCTCCCTGTCCTCGAGGATTGATTCTATTTTTAAAGTACTGTATTTCTCAGACTATAAGATGTAGCCCCCAATTTGGGAGGAAAGGGGGGTGCCCCTTATAGTCCAAATGTAGCTTACCTGGCTTGCTTTGGGGCGGGGGTGGTGGCCTATGTTATTTATATTATTAAATATTTACCTCATTTTTGCTTCAAAATTTTTTTCTATTTTCCTCCTCTAAAACCTCTGTGTGTCTTATGGTCCGGTGCATCTTACAGTCTGAAAAATTCGGTATCTCTTCCTTTTTCCTCTTGACCCTTTCCTTTACTTTCCCTTTGCCCAATGCGAATTACTGTTTTATTGCATATTTGGTAATAGAGCGTTCCTCTCGGCACCTGCGGTGTCACATCGCCACAAACTAGACCATATCTTTTGAATGTAATCCTTCTTCACCATCTCTATGGCTAATGTCTTAGTTAGGGTCCTCATTATCTATCTCCTGCTCTTAATATTATAGTAGAATTTTAGCTTTCCTCAGCTTCTTTTCTGTTGCAGTTCATGCTTTCCTCTCCTACACGTCCTGTAATGATTCCTTCTCAGCTACAAGATACAGATAAACATATTGGTATAACAAGTATTTAAAAAAATCTATTTGTTGCCTACATTCCTGACCTCTTTTTTGCCACTCCTCCATAGAATTTTATATTTCCCTAAATTATGTGATTTTTCAGACACTTAATGTGTTTGCATATATTCTTCCTTTTCCCTGGAATATGCTCTCCCTTTTCCCCAAATGCACACACACGTATTCATATATCCCATGTAATCCTGCTTGGCAACCTGTTTACCTTTTGGAACTCAAAGCAAAGGTTATCTCTCTTCTGACTCCCACCCTAATCTCCAGGTTCTGCAGGGGTAATCGCCCTCTGTGTTGTGCTCTTCTTTATCCCCTGGGAGCATCTATTGTTGCAGGTTACATTTTATTATTTGTTTACATATTTGGCTCTTAGCTAGGTTGAGTCTTGAGGTCAGGTGATTGACCTCAGGAAAATCCTTTTTCGTTGAGTCTTGAGTTCAGGTGATTGACCTCAGGAAAATCCTTTTTCATGGAGTCTTTGATCCTCTGACTCTGTCATGTAATGATTTTCCTTTCCTTGGGGAACAGACACCATTAATAGAATAAGACTGTCAGTTATTCTAAGAATGGTACCCCAAGGGCTGTGTGAATCCCTTGTTAGTAACACGCTGTATATATATTTGCAAAGGGGAATGAACATTCTAATTTTCAAATATTGTGTTTAAAAGACTCTGTTTAGAAACATGTTGTTTTGCTTTTTATGTTTTGCTTATGGACCATAGAGAAATCTGCCCCTTGTTTTCCTAAATGAGGTTAGAAACGTCTGTTTGTACTATTAGTCTATGTTTTCTTTCTAGAGGGTAGTAGTGAAAAGGGTAAGAACTCATCTCCTTACTTGGAGTAATTGCTTGGTCTTGCTGGCAGAAGTTCAGCTGTGAATGGCCAGACCCTGTTTTCCTGCCAAACTAAGTGTGCTGGGCCAGCTTCATGATCTTGGCCATTGAATTAACTGAAGCATCTCATCTTGAGTCAGAGGGTAAGAAAGTTGTAGATAAAAACCTGGTAGTGTTTGGCCTTGAGTTTGACACAACAGTTGTAATTACTCAACACATGGTTGTACAATTAGGTTGAACTGGTTCTTCCTTTTTTAGGAAGAGAGTTTAGCATCATTCTGCTGCCAGTGCATCAGCGAGTCATTGTTAATGTATTATTTTATGTTAAGTATATTATACACTATATTATTATCTTCGCACTTGTCTTACATTTGAGTGTTAAATCCAGTTTTGATGAATGAGCAAAGAACATCAGGTATACCACCGAAGTGGGGAAGAATCAACGTGGCTGGTGTGGGGATGAAGTACAGGGTGGGCAGGTTAATTTGATGGAGGATGTCTGTGGACGAGTCGGGCAGTAAGGTGTGTGCAGACAGGGGCATGGTCTTGCCTGCGGACCTTTTGTCCCTAGAACAGTGCCTGGTAAACACTTGGCTCTGAGTAATTCAGTGAGATGAAGGCTGATTTGACAAAAACCCAGCTTCTTTGCAGAAGTTACTGTTTATGTGTTAGGTCTTCTTGTCTACAATATGTGAATTCGTATTATTCAAGTCTTAAGTCATGGTTTTGTTTAGTCTACATTCTGTTGTTGCTAGGACTATATTATTTTTCCCGTCAGCTAATCTGGGGTTAATAATGGTATTGGAGTAACGTTCTTTCTGGAAACATAAATGAAGAGCTCTCTGTTGATTCCTAAAGTGAGGGGTGAGACTTATGTAATTCAGAGTGGATTTTGACCAATTTCCTGCTACAAGCTTTAGTTGCTTATCCCCTAATTGTGGAAACACACAGAGATGAATGGGAGTGCAGGGAGATTATTATGTGACATATCCCACTGAGAAATTTGATGGGAAATAAAGGAGAAAGTATATTTGAAGGTTGAATTCCTGGTTGACTTAAGAAAGTGAAGGAATAGTTAAATTTACAGTTGAAAGATATCTTAATTTGCAAGTCAGAAACACAAAAAGCAGTTCAGATATAGTAAGTCATTTTAAAATGCAAAACTGAGTTTTGTAGTTATCTAAAATCTTTTTGGAGAACTGTATTTTGCATATTTAATGATTACTGTTGTATCAACAGTTGCTTTGTTTTTGCCATTTTAAGCAAGAGAGAGAGTGAAAGAGGTCACTGTATTATGTACTAGCAACAGCTGGCTGATAGCATTGAATACTTACGTAATTAAATATATATGTTGGCTGTTGTCCTAACAGCTCTGTAGGTGGAGGCCCCAGAAAGCGTGCAGATACTTGCTTTAGCGGTATTAAAGAAGTCAACATGATCTAAGCCTGCGCTTTCTGCCAAGACTGATTTCCTATTGTTTTGTTTTGAAAGACATTCTGCTTATTCTTGATGCGTGTGTGTTTATACAACAGTAGAGAAAAAAAGATGCTTGTGTTTCTTTCTCCTTTTACTCTATGCTCTTAAGTGTAAAAAACATAATCTTAATTTTTACTCACTCAGTAGTGTTGTTTAATTAACTGATAACATGAAATAAAAAACACATGGCTTTTCAATCAAAGGACATGATACTAAAATATTAACTGTTTGTGCTTCTTACTTTGGTTTAGGTTTAGGTGTCCTCTGGGCCATTTTTAAGAAGTTACTTTGGTTTTAGGACTACACTAAGGCGTGGTTGTTTATGATCATAAAAGATTGGGAAGGGGTGCAGTGAAGAATAAATCACATCCACAGGGAAAATGCAATTGTGCTTTTAGCTAATAGCCTCATCTGTGGATGTAAATCCTGCTCAAAGTTCCCTGTGTTTACCTTTGTTACTGTTTCTGTAGTTCAGGGGCTGAGGCCTGTGAGTATGGGCTTTGATGATTGGATGGCTCCTTTGTGGGTATTAGAAAAAGATACCAGTGCTGGTAGACACAATCCAGAATGGCTGTGTATGGCTGCCCCATGTAAATATCTGTATTTTAATTATTTCTACCTGTCTGCACCCCATTTCAGAGTTCCTTAGGGGTAGCCACTGTATCTTTTATTCCATCACCTAGTAGTGGTTGATAATGATAGTGGAACAAATGAATGAATCAACTCGTATGTTTGCTTTCTCTATATATTTATCCTTTGGACTCCCCACTCAGAACTAGTGTTTTCTTTTGTAGCTTTCCACAGAACTTTTTCTGTCTCTCTTTCTAATTAGGTCGCATCACTTAGAAATTAAATTAAGCTTCATGTCATAGAAAACTCCAAAAGTGGAGGCTTAAATAAGATAGGGGACTTATTTTTCTTCATATAATGCAAAGTACATAGTTAGGAAGTTGCTGGCTTTGGTTTAGCAATTCAGGGATGTGAGGGCTAAGTCTCTGCAGTTTTATTGATCTTTCCATGATTGTGTTAAATGGTTGTTACTCTCCTGCCATCATGGATACTTTCCAAAATAGAGGAAGTACCAAAGGGAACGGTGTCAATTGATTTTGTTTCTCCTTTAAGGAGTTCTGTTGGAAGTCTCATTCAAAACCCTGTGCTTACATGTCACTGGCTGGAACCATATCACATGACTGTTTGTGAGGGAGGCTAGGGAATGTGGAGTGTTATCATTTGGTTTCGGCTGGTCATGTTGCTACTCCCGACGGAAGTGGGGTTCTGTTGTGAGGAAGAGTGCTCACTGGGACTGACTGTGTCTCTGCTGCAGGCTGTAGTCTTGGAGCAAGACGTGTATTTTATTCATCTTTGTTGTCAGAGCAGTATATTAGATGAGGTCTTCAGCATCCTTGTGAACAAATGACCCCTTTTTCTCCTGTTTAGTCAGAATGTTAAGAAAAAACACAATTGACATTTTAGAACTTTCCCTTTTTTTGGTTACTGTGTGCCGTCTCTGATGAAGTAATAACAAAACAACACCAGGAGAAGCTCATGGCTTAGATTTTGCACACCCAAAAAATAGTAGTAGTAGTAGTAGTAGTAGTGATAAAGAATACAGCAGGTCTTTGAAAAATGCCATTTTGTTACATAACGCTAATGAGAAGAGAAAGAAATTGCTTCCAAGCTGCGAGTTCTCCCCATTTTTCATGGGTTTTCTCTGTGGACTCTGGGTTCCTCCCATATCCCAAAGCTGTGCATGTGAGAGGTGAATTAGTGTGTCTAGTTGATCCCAGTCTGAGTGAGTGTGGATGTGAGTGGCTGTGTGATGGAAGGGTGTCCTGTCCAGGATGGGGTCCCACCCTCCTGGGAGAGGCTTTGACCACATGAAACCAGTAACTGGAATTAGATGTATGTAGAGTTCACATTTATTTTGCTGCCTAATATTGAAAGTGTTTTGGGGCTTTATTTAGAAGTTTGATATTTTTTTGACCAGAAGTATGTGGTAAGAAATTCACTCTTGTTTTTATCAATTACGACTGTGGTAAAATTGGTTTCTTTATACGTCATTTGGCTTAAAGTTGCAGTTCCCAAGAACCTATCCATGATGTTAAGTGAGAGCTTACTGTAATTGGGATTTTCACATATTTACTTCACACTCTTAAGATCTGCAGTAACCATGTTTGAAATGGAATCTCTAAGGAAAGTATGTCATGTTTTTTAAGATTCATTTTTGTGATATAATTATTGTAAACCTGGTTTAGAAACTAGAAATTGTAAAATAATTTATTTTTAAAAAATCACAGTTTAAAATTGTTGGTTAAAGAAGGTATTAAACTGGAAGACAGGTTGAGACTTAAATTTATTCTACAATTAGACATTTCAGCTTCTGGCCAAGATGGAGGTAAAGGTAGATATGCTTTGCTCTCTCTCATCACCAAAAGAAGGATAACAGCCAATTAAAAAACAAAAAAACAACAACAACCAGAACTGCCAGAAAATGGAACTGTATGGAAGTCCAACAACAAAAGTTAAAGAAGAAACATTCACCCAGACTGGTGGGAGGGGCGGAGATGGGCAGCCAGGGTGAAGAGGATGTGTGGCAAGATGGTGACTGGTGCATGGGGCAGTCCCAAATTCATGTGCAGATAAGCCTGGAGGGACATCTCGGGAGTGAGGCAGACTGAAACCCAGGGTCCCAGTGCAGGAAAAGAAAACCTCAAAACCTATGGCTGTAAAAACCTGTGGTGGTTGCAGCATCAGGAGAAACCGCCAGTCTCACAGGAGAATCCATTTGGAGAGGCCCATGGGGTCCTAGAACATGCACAACCCCACCCACCCAAGAATCAGCACTAGGGTAGCACCTCTAAGGGTTCAATTCGCTTGTGGGTAGCAGGGCTGAGAGAGCTGTGAGAGCTGAGCAAGAAGCATAGTTCCCTCCTGGATTCTTCTGCCACATACAGTGCAACAACACAGCAAAGTGGGCTGCCCTGCCATGGCAAGTACCTAAGGTTCTGCCCCTTACAACATAATAGGGGCAGAGACAAAGAAATAGGGCCCACATGAAAAAAAAAGATGAAAACTCCAGAAAAAGAACTAAGCAATGAGGAGATAATCAATCTATCAGATACATAATTCAAAACACTGGCAATCAGGCTGCTTACAGAAATGATTGAGTATGGCCACAAAATAAAGGAAGAAATGAAGACTAGGCAAAGTGAAATAAAGCAAAATACACAGGGAACCAACAGTAAGGGAAGGAAACTGGGATTCAAATTAAATATTTGAAACAGAAGGAAGACATTACATTCAACGAGAAAAGAGTGAAGAAACAAGAATTCAAAAAATGAGGAGAGGCTAGGAACCTCAGGGATAACTTTAAACATTCCAACATCCAAATCATAGGGGTGCCAGAGGAGAAGAGGAAGAGCAATAAATTGGAAACTTATTTGAACAAATAATGAAGAAAAACTTCCCCAGTCTGGTGAAGGAAATAGACATACAAGTCCAGGAAGCTTGGAGAACCCCAAAAAAGTTGGATTGAAGGAGGAGCACACCAAGGCCCATTATAATTAAATTACCCAAGATCAAAGATAAGGAGAGAATCTTAAAAGCAGGAAGAGAAAAGGTGACAGTTGCCTACAAAGTAGTTCCCGTAAGAGCATCAGCTGGTTTCTCTAAAGAAACATTATAGGCAAGAAGGGGCTGGAAAGAAATATCCAAAGTCATGAAAAGCAAGGACCTATATCCAAGATTGCTCTACCCAGCAAAGTTACCATTTAGAATGGAAGGGCAGATAAAGTGCTTCCCAGATAAGGTAAAGCTAAAGGAGTTCATCATCAACGAGCCCTTATTATATGAAATGTTAAAGGGACTCACCTAAAAAAAAAGAAGAAAATCAAAACTATGAACAGTAAAGCGACAACAAACTTATAACTATCAACAACCAGACATAGAAAAACAAAAACAAACTCAGCAAACAACTAGAAGAGGAACAGAATCACAGAAATGGAGATCACATGGAGGGTTATCAGTGGGGAGTGGGAGTGGGAGGGGGAGAATAGGGGAAAAGGTACAAAGGAATAAGAAGCATAAATGGTACGTGGAAAGTAGACAGGGGGAGGTTAAGAATAGTATAGGAAATGTAGAAGCCAAAGAAGTTATATGTACGATCCATGAACATGAACTAAGGGGTGGGGGGATGCTGGAGGGTGGCGGATGCTGGAGGGGGCAATACAGGGGAGAAAAAAGTGGGACAACTGTAATAGCATAATCAATAAAATATACTTAAAATTTATTCTATAATGTTAGAAAATAGTATTTTATATAATTCTATAGTTTGTTTTAGCTGGAGAGCAATGCTTTTCACAAAAAGATGGAACTTGAGTGTTTTACATTTAACTTGAAAAAAAAACAACAAAGAATTAGTTGTAACCAGTGAAAATGTAGCCAATGGGAAGCAGCCCTATACAACTTTCTGTAGATTCTTGGTGGTTTTGTGTCATTGGATTTAATTATAGGAAAGTTAAGAATATCAAATTCTCATCCTAGAATGTGACCTGAACATTCTACAGCAGTGTCTTTTCGTGTACCTCCATGCACTACTCAACTATTGTCATGAACTACCTGGACGTGGTTTGTCCTAAAGGCTCACTGTATAGTGTTTTTCTTCTTTGGTGAGAGGGAGAGAGCGAGCGAGTGCGCATGAGCACGTGTGAGTGCAAAAGGGAGACCTTTCTCAATGTGGAAGAGAGAACATGACAGTATGCCTTATGTATGACTGTGGAGGCAGGCCAGTTTCCACCTGATGAAGAATGAGTAAAATGGAGACTTGCCAAAAAACAAACAGAAAAACCCCACCAAACAGAAAGTGGCAGAATCATATGATGGAAACTGTTTTGAGAAAAATAGGAATGGAGGTATATGTCAAGGATCTCTTTTACAATATGTTTTAGAAATCAACAGCTTATCCTGTGTGCCAGCCAGTGATGTGCTTTCTAGATCATAAATTTCTTTTCTATTATAAGAGGGATCAGATAACCAAGTTTATGGCAAAACTGAAACATTTAATTTTATGCTTTCCTTAAAAGCCTGTGAATATTTTATGATAGTTACTGAAGGGCAAGACTTGTTTTTCTTTAAACGAGAAAATGTTTTTGAGTCAATTTTTAAGAAATAGGTTGGTCATGCACAGCTGAAACACTGATTAATTTACTGTTTGGATGTTATTTTAATAAATAAAGGTTTTGGTGTTACTGGTCATTTAAATTTAAAATGGTAATTTAAAGAAAAACATGAAAATAGAACTGATGGATTTTACATGGAACAAATTCTGGGAACATGGTATCTTGAGTATATGCTTCTGATCCCTTCATTGTTCCCCTGCCTAATTAACTTTGGGCAGCTGTTCACATCTTAGAACTGAGCGTTAGGGGAGAACACAGATGCAGCCGAGCCCTTGGGTCTTGGGAATAAGGTGCACTGTGTAGTCAGGGTTAGAGCAGGGGGCTTATCTGCAGTCCTAGTGGGGATGAGAGGAGTATCAGAGACCTAGAATCTGGGAATCTTCCTCTCCTACAGTGGGGCACTGCTTCTGAACCTTGTGAGACCCAGTGGTCCTTTCATATAGCAAGTGTTTTGCAATGTACCCTTTTATTTTGAAGTGAAATTCATGAATAATATAATCTGCCTACACACAATTACAAATAACACAATGCTCTAAAGATAATTAAAATAAGGGAAAATAAACAATAGTGTAACACATATTTCAGAATATAAATGCTTAGGCAGAAATACACTGAAAGACCTGACCTAATGAAATTGCCTATATACAGAATAACATTGACTGTGGAGAATGATTGTAGTCTGCTACCTATGTGGCCTTACAGCTTAAATACCAAGAATGACATTGCCCTAGTCATGTACCTTTCCAGAAAGGATGACAGCTTCCGGTAAAATTCTTAAAACAAAGAATGCTTTTCCCTCCATTTGCACAAAAATCAGATTCCTGAAATTAAGAAATACATCATATTTATATGTAAAGTAGTTAGATTCTGGGACCGGATATTGTAACTGTCCTCTCCATTACACATGAATGTTCAGTGGGACGTTCAGAACTCATGCAGGGCCTGTGGAATTCTTTGTACAGAACAGACCTGTGTATTAGAAGACACCTAACACCTCTGGTTCCTGTCCCCTCAGTGGCCACTAAACACCAGAAAGAGATGAGAGATTTAACCACCTAGTGATAAAAATTTCTGTATGTCTTGAAGTACCCAAAATAAGATAAAAAAAAACTATAGACTTAAATATATATGTAGTTTTTATATATGTATATATACATGAGCTATATATATATGCATGTTCATTCAATATATAAATAATGTCACAGAGAACCTTAAATGAGACTGCTCTATTGAAAATTTTCCAAAGGGTATGAACAAGCAATTTATGGAAGAGGAAATGCAAGTAACAAAAGAACATGAAAAGATTTTCATTCTTATCAGTAATCAGAGAATGCAAATTAGAATTTTATTCCAGAGTAGATTGAATTTATTTTTTTTAGTAGATCCAGTGCTCCTAAGATTGTAGGAAAATGTTTACTCTGATAACATTGCTGGTAGGAGTTTGAATTACTGCAGTTTTCTAGGAAAGTAATTTTTTGATAGGTGTAAAAATATGTATACTCCTTCATTTAGCAATTCTGTGTTTTTATGACCCTCTCCCACAGATTAAAAACACTTGTCTGGATGGGTAGGAATACAAAGTTATTTATTGTGCCCTCGTTTATAACAGTGAAAAGGGTTGCAACAAATCTTAATCTTTCATCCTCCCTCCCTTCCTTTTTCCCTCCCTCCTTCCTTCAATTTTATATTATGGAATAATTCCATACAGGCTTCATCAGTTTTTTGTGGATTCATAAAATACTTCTTTGTCATCTTATTTATTTATGAATTTATAGTTCTATGTTATATACATGGCATTTTATTTAACTACTCACCTATTGACGGACATTTAGTTTTTTTTCTAATAATTGGCTGTTATAAATATGTTTTGACTGGAACTTTATTTTATAGAGTTAAAAAAGTTTACCTTGAATCTGAGATAATATATTTACCAAAAAGTTGCAGAAATAATGCAAATACTTTCCATAGACGTTTTGCCCAGCTTCCTCTAATGTTCATATACTTTACATTACATAATGCAATGATCAAAGCAGGAAATCGAGGTCAGTACAATAGTACTGTTAACTATTATACAGACCGTATTCAAATCTTGTCTTTTTTCTGGTCCAGGATCCAATGGATCTTACATTTTATTTGGTTGTCATGTCACAATCTCTTCCAGTCTGAGACAGTTCCTCAGTCTATCTCTGTCTTTTGTGACATTAATACTTCTGAAGAGTAGTGGTTATATTGTAGAATATTGCCTAATTTTAGTTTTTCTTTGGGTATTTCCCCTAAATTAGATTCAGATGTTCCACATTTTATCAAAAAGTATATGTAGGAGTGATAGAAATGTGTCCTTCTCAGTATGTCATACCAAGGGAAGTCAGGATGTTGTTACATCTCTTTTTAATTAACTTTAACATGCAGTATCGAGGTGTTAAATTTACTTAATTAAGGTGGTGACTTTCAGCTTTCTTTACAGTAAAATTATTGTTTTCCCCTTTGGAATTAATAAGTATTTTGTGATACTTTGAGGTAATGAAAATATCCTGCTTCTCATCATGCTTTTACCATTAATTTCAGCGTCCATTGATCATTCCTGCCTGTAGCAGTTAAGACTGTGGTATTTATCAAGTGGTTGTTTTTCTACTTCCATTGTACCATTGACACTAATAATTAAAATCTTACTGTAAGGAAGAGCTGACTCTTCTCCTTTGTTCATTCATTCATTCATTCATTCATATATATCATTGTGGAGTCAAGGTTATTTATTTTATTCTGTGGGACATAATCACTTACCATCACTACTTTGTTGCTTAAATTGTTCTGGATTTGACCAACGGAAACTCCTTTAAGTTCGCTTCTTGCTTTCTGGTACCATGAGAAAGTCTAGGCTTGTCTTGTACTTTCCTTGCCTCAGTCCTTTGGTTGGGGATTGGTATAAGGAAGTCTAATCTGATCACTAGGTATGCTCCTTGCTACTGGGATGTCATTGCTTCTAGGCACTGTTAGTAGATAGAGCCAGGAAATGTATTTATGTACATAACATCTATATCTATTTCTATATCTATTTACTTGTGTATGTATCAAAAACTACAAGGCCATACTGTATCCTTTGATTCTATTTCATCTGCGTATGATTTATTTCTGGCCTTTCTCCTTTTCTGATATGTAACTCCATTCTATAACAGTAAGAAACACGCCTCTTATTTTCCACAGTGTATTAATGTTATTTGTTCAATTCAGTTAAACATATAGTATAGTTTCAGAATTAGTAACTCATCATCCTGTGGAAAAGACATTTTCTAACTAGAATGTTTAAGTCCTTTTTGTCTGTATTTTTACAGATAGTCAAAACACTGGTTTCCAAAGTAACATAGGTTAGTTCTTTTCTTTGCCACTCCATTCAATATGGTTATGTTATTAATTTGTAATTCAATTAATTTGTTACCAGTTGTATTCCATTATGTATTCTGCCTACTTTGTGTCTCTGTTCATTTTGTTTTGATTATGTGAAATATTAGCATAGTTCTCCAAGTCAGAACTTTACTAAATAGTAGTTTACTCAGAGAAGTATCAGTGACTGTTCATTACTCTGTTACTCTATTATTACTTCATTACTCTGTTGCCATTACTGTATTCTTTCCATCCTGATCTCCCCTGTCTCTCATTAGCTTCTGGTATATATGTATGTATGTATGTATTTTGAAATAATCTTTTATTGTAGTTTTTCATTACCATTTATCTTTTTTATATGTATAAGCACAAATCATGATTTCTCTATTTCTAGTATGCCTTCTATATTTATTCATTGGAATTTTACTGTGAGGAAGAATTTATTTATTTATTTATTTATTTATGTCAATATTGACTTATGGTTATTTATTCTGTGGATATCAGCATACCAGATAAATATCTAGAATTCTGTATGCAGAATTTATGTAAATTATGAAAGTTTCCCTTTGCTTTTTACTTAAATGATAACATTCTAGATATTCTTTTATTCTTTACTTTTTTGTAATATAGCCTAAAGACTCTGCATGAGTTGGTAGCTATTGTTCTCAGTTTTTCTGATGGCTGCCTAGTACTCCACTGAGTGGCTGGGGCATGGTTTATTCAACTGCTTTCCTTTGTGTGGGCATTTAGGCTATCTCCAGTATTTCGCAGTTCCAAATGGTGCTGTAATGAGTAAACTTTTGCATGTGTATTTTTGTATTGTTGGAAGTGTGTCTTCAGGATAAATTTCTCGAGTGGTAAGTGCGTACATAGTACTCTCCAAAGGGTGTAATAGTTTGCTCCTTACCAGCAGTGTATCAGAATTGCGTGTTTCCTCTCAGCCTTGTAACCAGAATGTTGTTGTCATCATCCATTACAATTTCACCATTCAGTAGGGGAAATGGTATCTCAGGGTTTTAGTTTTCATTTCCCTAAATGTGGGTTAGAACAGCTTTTTATGTGTTTGGCATTTTTATACATTTTTGTCAGTTGTTCATATCTTCTCATTATTTTTATCATTTGTCTCTCAATTTTTGTGAGTTTCTAAAGATATTATGGATACTTGTGATATATGTCAGAACCATGTTCTTCTGCTTTTTCAGTTGTCTTTTGACGTTGCTTACAGTATTTGTTGGACACATAATTTATCATTATATTTATGCAGTTTTTTACCTATTTCTTCCAGATTTTGAGTCACGGCTAACTTACAGCCTCTTTGCACACTGAGGCTCAAGGAGGCGGTATGGTCTTGTTTGTGTGTTAAGTGCGCTCTGTGTTGCTCACACACAGACAGAATCGCCTGCCAGCACCTTTTCCAGGATGTGTCCTTGTCGCTGACTATATTTTATTACTATATATATTTTATATTTTGTATGATGTATATTTTTCTTTAATGAAATGTTGTTTAGGAATGTTTGTATTTTTATTCTAGCAGTTACCTTTTTCTTTATACTTTTGAATTGCCTGTATTCCTGTTACCTATTTACTTATGTATCATCTGTTGTGTTAGAGTTTAAATGGTTTCCTTTAATTTCTGACTTTTGCCAACCAATTAACTTACTTGATTTTCATTTCTTCTCCCTTTTCTTCACATGTTTGCATTATTTCTATTTTGTTATGACATATAACATTTGTACATTAACTTTCCAATTTTAAAGATTAATGTCTTCACCTTTATTTTTAGTCTTAGATTTATAGTTATGTGTATGAATGGGCTTATCATTTTTTGTTAAAATTTCTCTAATATTTGTTGATTCCATTAGCCCATCCTGCAGCATATTCTCCAAGAAGGGATCTTGGGTTCTTGTATGTTTAAAACTGTTTTTACATATAGCATTGCTACTTAAAAAAAACAGCTTGGTTGGCTGTAAGATGCATTATTTATACTTTCTTTCACTGAACTTCTTACAAATGCTGCTCCATTGTTACCTTGCATTGTATTTTGTTTTAGACAACTCTGATGCTAGTCAAGCTTGTTTGCCTTGTTCATTATTTTATCTGCCTCCCTCCCCCAACAATTTTATACCAAGATAATGCCCTGAAGTTGATTGTGTTAGGTAAATTCTTCCAGGTATTGGTTGGTTCTTTAATACATAGATTCGCATCTTCTTTTATTCCTGGAAGGTTTTTTTCTTGGATCGTAGTTTAAAATATTCGTGTTATTACTTTTTAATCTTCTTCTGGGACTCTAGTTTTATGAATATGTTATTTCTTCTTTTCTCTTTTCTTATTTTTAAAAACAACCAATTTTAATGAACTTAAAACGTTGATATATATAGATATAGATATCTATATCTATATCTAATCTATATCTATATCTATCTATATATATAGATCTATCTATATCTATATCAATATCTATCTACCTATCTATATCTATATCTATCTGTCTATCTATTTTTTTTTGTCTGTCACATATCCTCATTTTCTAGATGGGGAGAGTCATCTTCTCCATGGACTGGAGTGCCTGTTTTTCCCATGGCCGCAGCCCCTGGGCGAGCACTGGCTTTGCCTCCTCAGGGCTGGGGCTGTCCAAGGGAAGGGAAGGTGTGGGGCTCTCATCAGCTTTTTCAAGAATGGCCCTGCTCTTGGGCTGAGGAGCCACCACCGATGTTAAACTAAAACTAGTTGCTGCAGAACAAGGTTCAGTGCCGGTACCCTGTGTATGTGAGGGGTGAACTGTCTTCCTGGAGTCTGTCCTTCAGCCTGCTGTTCTCAGTTTAGGGCAGTTTTCTTTCCTGCTTTCTAATTCCACTACTTTCTCTCTCATATTTTAAAAACTTCTATGTCTCGTTTATGTTACCTTGATTGTTTTACTGCATTTCTTCATTATTCCCTATTAAAAGTTTTAGTAGAGTTTCAGAGTGGATCTTTATAGTGGATCATTTTTGGGTGGGCTAGTTGGGAAAGCTTTTTGAAGGCATATATCTTAATCTAGATCTCAAGTGAATTCTGCCATATTTATTCACAGTAAGAGAAGAACAATCCAGATGGCAGAAAAATACTTAAAAAAAATCTCTGTATATTATGTTTCTTTCCGTTCCTACTGCTACCATTCTGGTAGCAGCCATCTTCAGGTGAGACCTGGATTATTACTACGGTGGACATTGCATGTGTGTCATGTTTTGTTCTTTTTGGAAGTAGCTGACAAAGGGTTTGTCATGACCAGTAGCAGGGGGTAGAATAAATTAAATGACTCATTTTCTTACTAGTAATCTGTGGCTCTGAGGTAAAGTGAATGGCAGTGTTGTCCGCGGCTGGGCCACCTTGCAGATGAGACTGCATGTGGGAGATCCGTTCAGGCCATCTCTTGAGCAGCTCCCTCTCAGGCGCAGGGCACTGTCCTAGGCACAGGGGACAGGGGCCCTGTCCTCAGCTGGGAGTTAGCTTCTTTAGATGAGAGCTTTAAATCCAGTTGTTTGTGTTGAGTGGTTTTCTAGGCAGATTCAGGTGTAATTAAGTTGTATATGTTTTGAAAGATGAATGAATGTTGCTTTTGAAATTTATTGAAATAACATCCTTTAGGACAGAACGATATGAGCTATGTGTAATTTTTAAAACTTTTTATTTTATAATAATTAGATTCCCAAGTATTGGTGGTTTTTCAAGATATGACATTATATTTGCCGTTAGTTTTCTTATAAATATGTACTAAATTAAGGAAAACCGAGGATGAATTTCCTGACAGTGAAAGCACTGTTAATAATGCTTGATTCCTTTTCTGTTTTTTTTTTTTTTCCCTTAAGATGGTTAAAGCTAGAACAGGTTGTCACTTGTCTGGAGTTGTTCTTTCAATTAGCGGGACTTTATTAAGATTGAATATTGTCTGTCACTGTCTACATCTCTGATTCTCTTTATTCTGATTGAAAGAAAATCTTTACTTTCTGCATACATGACAGGGCACTTTTGGATCAAATCTTGAGCCTTAAAACATTGAAAAATATAATTCAACAATGTTGGTTCTGTTCAGCAAGGTGAGGCTGTTTATAACAGAACAAAATTAAACCTGTGTTTCTTGTTTGCTAGACCGCAAAGAGGTATCTTGTTTTATCATCAAAGTTTTCAGACATCAGGATGTGATTTTAACAACAGAAAATAAAAGGTTTTGAAACCACTGATATAAAGTATTTAAAGCCTGAAATGAACAATCAGTATTTTGTGAGAAAAGAAAAAACAGGTTAGCAAGAATACGTAGCTTCAGTTTTGCTTGTTGGGTACCATTAGTTGGGGACACGTAGCTCAAGCGTCTTTCCTGTTGGCTGCTTCACCTCATTTGTGTCAGTGTTGTCCTAAATGCATGCACCCATTTTATAAAAAGATGACCTCTCTATGAAGATGAATCTCTGTAAAGGACATCATAGAACGTTGTTATAAATAACTCCTAAATGGGACCTGGAGTATAAATATTTTTAGGCAGCAACAGTCCTGTGCATGTTGACCTTTGGGTAATCCAGTTCTTTCCAGATGTTAACAGTGTGTCACTCCTTTCCCCTGGTCCCCATGTCTGGGCAGGCTTGAAGCAGTATCTGCCTGTGTCTAAATTCTGTGTTCCTTCCATTTTACTCTGCTTTTCTAATTTACTGAATTCATACTTTATGTCAGTGTGTTAGGTCAGTGTGTTAGGGGCTAACGATTAAAAAAACAACAACAAGTAAGGCAGACTCTTGTATTTTATTTGATAGGAAAGAAAGCATGCCAGTTATAAATTTGTTGTTTCTCAGCCCCAAATGCAGCCTTCCTTGCCTTGCTTTATGGGACCGGGACTGGGCTCCTTTGCTAGCGGCTACAATGTTGGCTTTGTCAGTAGAGGGTGCTGGAGGAAAATTGCAAGGTGATAGCAGCAGGAAAGCACTTCTCTTCCTGGCTCTGGGCCTCCTTCCTTCTTCATTCACTGCAGGAGCTAGGTGTGGGCATGTGCAAGGCCTGGTGATGCTCATGTGACCATACAGAGATCCTGCCTCCTTTCCAGTGACGTTGTAGGCCGTATCTGTCCCTCAAGAGCACTGGTTCTAGCCTGTACCATACCATTTGTTTTTTGCTGATCTTCCATTCCTCCTCTGACTGGATTCTTTATCTTTTATTATCCAGATCTACCAATGTTTCCTGCTGGAGTTCTTTCCTAAACTTCCAGCCCATGTTGCATCTTCTAACCTGTATTCCTTTAAAGCATTCTGTACTTTTTTACCATCGTGATATTGTCCTGTTATACTCTGCAGTGTTCCCCCTTCATCCATGAGGGACATGTTCCAAGACCTCCAGTGGGTGCCTGAAAACCATGGATAGTACCAAACCTTGTATATGCTGTTTTTTTTTCTGTACAGATAAATCTACAATTGAGTTTAATTTATAAATTACGCATAGTAAGAGGTTGTCAAAAATAACCAATAATCAAAAGAACAATTAAAACAGTGTACTAGCATAAAAGTTATGTGAGTGTGGTCTCTCTCTGAAAATACCTTACGTACTGTGCTCACCCTTCTTGTGATGATGTGAGATGGTACGCGTGCAGTGAGATGAGGTGAGGTGACTGAGTTAGGCACTGGGACGTAGTGTTAGGCTGCTGTTGACCATCTGCTGATGAGGGCCACTGGAGCACGAGCACTGCGATGCTGTGACTAGCGGGAGGGAGCATGTACCAGGTCCATACACTGAACAGAGGGCATGATTCACATCCCAGGTGGGAGGGGGCAGGATGGCAGCAGGGATTTTATTATGCTACCCAGAACAGCACATAATTTAAAACTTATGAAGTGTTTATTTCTGGAATTTTCTATTTAACATTTTTGGATTGTGTTTAACTATGGGTAACTGAAATCTTGGTTAAGGGCAGACAACTGTATTGTAATTATTAATTGACCTGTGTTGCTGTCCCTTAAAACTGTGAGCTCAGTATACCCAGTGCCTACCAGAACCTCTCAAATGCTTCCTGAATTAATTTAAATCTATTTGGCTCTGCAGTCCTTTCTTCTACCTAGCAAAAAAACCCCATGGCTTCTGTTGGGAAATAATTGCTATCTTTTATTGAGTAATGTGTGAGGCACTACAGTATACTTTGCCTCCTTTAATCTTATTTAATCTTGAGGAAACAAGTATTCTTCAAGAGGTTAAGTATGGTGCTCCCAGATTGACATGCCTAGGGAATTATGTAGGTGGTTTTTAAATCTAGGTCTGGCCCACTCCAAAGACCCTTAAATGTTCAGTAGATGTTAAAAGTTAAACAAGTTTTTTAATATTTTTTGTATGTTTCTATTGTTTATTTTCATTATACAGTAGTGCCTTGGTACTTGCCTTTAATTGTTCTGGAACTTGTGATGAGTGCCGAAACTGACGAGTACTGGACGATGAAGCATTTTCTCTTGCTGGGTGGCTGTCATGACTCATGCAAGTTGTAGTGATGGGTCATGAGCAAGGGCTTAGTGCTGAAACATTTTTTTCTCATCAAAATGGGATGAGTTCAGGGTTTTACAAGTTCTGTTGCTGACAAGTACCAAGGTATGACTGTAGTCAGCATAGATTCATGAGAGTACCGTAGCAATCTAGCATTTGGTTAAATTCCTAGTTTTTTTATACTTAGAGATTTATCTGTTAGAAAAAAATTGCATGCAGATAGTGTCTTGTCCTCTTTAAAATTGGAATTAATAAAATGGTTCTTTCATGTCTCACACAGTGATTTTTAGGGGAAGAAAATCATGGGGAAAAAACCATTATGTTCATTTAAATTCTGTTGTATAATTCCACCTTGGGATAAATGATATTTTTTTGTTGTTGTTTGTTAAAGGTTGATGTTGTGACATTGATTTTCAAAGTCAGAGATACTTTATCTCAGAATCATTTAGAATTAAATAATAAGGGATTCTATTTTTATTGTATTAGACTTATGTTTGATAAGCCTGGTTTTAGTGTTAAAAAATAGTTGTGTGCAGAAATATTACTGGTTGTTGATCTGTAGACTTTTAAAACTATTATTGGTCCTGCATGGGTAGCTTCACCGATTAGTGCATTGTCCGCATATGCCAAGGTTGCAGCTTCGATCTGTGGTCAGGGGATCCACAAATCCGTGTTTCTTTCTTTCTCCCCCTCCCCGCTCCCTCTCTCTCTAAAGTCAATAAATCAATTAAAAAAAAACTATTATT
>PVIA01015059.1:0-24261 GCA_004024845.1 Tonatia bakeri
TCCCTCTCTTTCTCCCTCCCTTCCCCTCTCTCTAAGGATAAATAAATAAAATCTTGAAAAAATAAATAAAACAGTGGGTGCCCTGGTCTCAGGGGAAAGGCATGTAGTCTTTCATCATCGACTGTGATCGTGGCTTCGGGTTCCCCTCCAGGTGCCTGATCAGGTGGCGGAAGCTCCCTGTCAGTCCTCTTCTGCCGAGTTGTTTCTATTGGGGGGGGGGGTAGAAATTTGTCAGCCTCCAGCTGCATTTATGGAGTTGGTCACATGACCTTTGTCCTTTTTTTGTTGACGTGGTGCATTACGTTGGCCGGCTTTCGAACGTCAGGCCAACCTTTCATTCCTTGAACAAACCCCATGTGGCCATGGTGTGGAACCTTCTCTACATGCTGCTGGATTCGTTTGCTGATACTTTGTTGAGGGCCGCGGATGTTTGCTCAGTGTTCTGGGGGTGGATTAGAGATGAAGAGGGCGGTGTGGCTGAAAGGCATAGCGTGGGGAAGCCCTGGAATTGTCCTGTGCCTTGGCAGTGTTGGGGGCGCGAAGCTGCACGCCCAGCAGAGTTGCACGGGATCTCCACACGCACGCACACACAAGTGCGTGCATGCAGAACCAGGGACACCACCTGGACGAGCCCTGTGGGTTGTGTCCGTGTCACTTCGCTGGTGGTAATGAATCGGATGTTTGTGTTCCCCCAAAATTTATACGTTGAAGCCCTAACCCCTGGTGGGATGATATTAGGAGGTGGGGCTTTGGGGAGGTGATTGGGGTGAGACGAGGTTGTGAGGAGGGGTGCCTGGGGTGGGATTGGTGGCCTTATAAGGAGAGGAAGAGGTCAGAGCTCCTCCTCCTGTCACCGTGTGCAGACACAGTGAGGAGAGGTCATCCATAAGCAAGGAAGGGAGTCCCCACCGGGAGCTGGCACTGCTGGCACATTGGTCTCAGACTTGCAGCCTGCAGAACTAGGAGGAATAATGCACTGTTTAAGCCCCCCAGGCTGTGGTGTTTTCATACAGCAGCCTGAGTCAACTAAGACACTGGCAGTGGTATCCACTGTGCAAGATGTTACCATCAGGGGAGGCAATGGGAGGGGTCATAGGACTTCCTGAACTTTTTGTGTGTGTGTGTGTGCAACTTCCTGTGACTTTATACTGATTTCAAAATACAATGTTTTTATTTAAAAGGCAGGCATTTAAAGCAAAAAGGGCACTAGAGAGCTGAGTGGAAGAAGGCTGCCAAAGCCACGCAGGTCAACAGACCCTGGAGGTGGCCCTGGCAGGGGGAAAACAGACCCTGCACGTCAGGCTGTGGGCCTGGCCCTGGGCCTTGCTGGGAGCTTCCACCCAGTGACAGCATGGGGCAGAGTCCCGGCACTTCCTCCCTCGAAGCCCCCACAGAAATCAAAGATAGTGCACCGATGGTCTTGCCTCATGGCTGGTCGCCTGGAATCAGGTGGGCAGCCACTTTGTAAGGTCCAGAGGCCTGGAGAGGCACCCCCTCTTTCCTCCCAGCTGGGTCCCAAAGCCCCACTGCTGGCCTGTGAACCCCTCTTTGTCAGCCAGCAAGTCTAAAAGGTGAAAATGCATCCATGGGGTTCGTGGGTTAACGTGTACCCCCACTCGGCTTCTGCACCTCCTAAACCTCCTTCTTCAATGAAAAGTCACTTCTGACCCTCCCCAAGTGAAATCAGGACCCCGATGCATACGTTCATGACTTTATGCGTTTTCCCTTCAAAACCGTCGTCAACAGTGTCTGATGCTGCATTTGTGGGATTACGCTCCTCCTGGGGCTGTGAACCCGACAGGTCAGTGCACATCTGACCTGTTCGTCACTCTATGCTGTCCAGAGGCCTTATAAACGTCATTGCACTGATAAAATGTCTGTGGGACGAAGCCATGCCAGAGTCCCCTTTCTCCAGGTCCCTGACTGTCCCCTGTTGTCTCTGTCCCCTCCTTTTGCTTGGAGGAAAGGAGAGGCTGGTGTCAGGACTGAAGCCTCATTCCATGAAGCTGGGCATGGCTGGGCTCCCCGGCCAGGTGGACATCTCAGCAGCTCAGCCCTGAGCCCCAGAGGCCAGACACCCTGGCTGGTATTTCCTGAAGCCTCAGGCAGGCCTCGTCCCTCAGTGCCGCAGACACTGGGGCCGGCTCATTCCTGGGGGCTCTCCTGGGCTCTGTGGGGCACCTAGAGCAGCATCCCCTGCCTCACCTACTCGGAGCAGGAGCACCCCCGCTGTTCTAACCACAGACGTCTGCAGACCCCACACAGCTAGAGGACGTTTAGCTGGACATGCTCTGGCAGCAGACCGTCTTCCTGTCCGCCGGAAGCGTTCTGTTGTGGGACAGGCGGAATGAAGCCGTCAGGAAGCACGTTGCCAACGATGATGATCTTTTAGGTAAACTTTTTTTAAAAAATGGTTTTAGATTTACAGACAAGCGGCAGAGGCAGGGCAGAGTTCCCTGGGCCTGTCACGTAGCCTCCCCTCGTGCTGGCGTCTGTCACCCCCGCGGGGCATCGCCACAGCCGAGAAACGCCCATCGGTGTGTTACCGTTGACGACACTCCGTCCACGCTGACGCCGCCAGCCTTTCTGCTCAGGTTTTTTATCTGTCCTGGGTCCCGCCTGACATTCAGGGGTCACGTCTCCTCTGGCCACTCTGGGCTGTGCCCGTTTCTCAGACTTCCCTTGTTTTGGTGGCTTTGACTGTTGTGAGGAGGAGGCTCAGGGATTTTGTAGAAAGTCCCTAAGCTGGGGTTTGTCTGATGTTATTCTCTTGGTTAGACAGGAATGAGTGATGGGTCTGGGAGGAAGACCCCAGCATGAAGGTCCCTTCCTGTCCCGGCATCTCCAGGGTCATGTGTCACCATGACTCATCATCGTGATGTTGACCTTGATCCCTTAGCCAAAGTCATGTTTGTCAGGCTTCTGTGCTGAAGTCAGGATTCAGGGTCGGTGGAGTCCGAACGCAGTCTTTGTTTTCAGTTCCTGCTGACGGACTTGTGTGTGCCCCTCTGTCTCCTTCTTCGTCTGAGGAACAGAGGCTCAGAAAAGACAAGGGCCCTTGGAGGGCAGATGTGAGGACTGGGATTTGTACCCGGGCTGGGCCACCCCCAGGGCCTGTGCCTGTCCCTTCCACCTCGCCCTGTTCCTCAGCCTCAGCGGGGTTCCGGTGGACCACCGGCAGCATGTCCGGCATCCCGGCCTGTGGCTTCCCAGGCAGACATGCCGCCCCAGGAGGCTTCCATGTGTGGCCCTTGCTTCAAATGTGTGGGCCTGCTGAGCAGATGAGAAACCCCTCAGGGAGGGGACAGTCGCTGCGGAAGGTGGGAAGCGCCGGCATCCCGGCACCTGCACCAACAGTGGCCGTTGTCCCCCAGCTCGGGCGGGCGGCCAGGCATCCGAGGGGCCTCGCTCCGCATCTCTCCTGAGGTCATTTTCATGCCGTCTCTACACCCTCAAGATGCCTGACCCAACCCTCGATCTAGTTTGTGAAGTGGTGAAAGGTCAGGGGCCGGTTGAATAGTTTTTCCCCCTATTGATAAAAGTAATAATGCTCGTGGTTTTTAAAAATTTCAGAAAACGCACAAGGTTTAAAGAAGGATACCAAAAATCACTGAATTGTACACTTTGAGAGGGTGAATTGTGTGGTATGTGAGCAATATCCCATTTTTTTTAAAGATTAGGAAAAATGCAAATACCTAGAGACGACCACTGTTGAAATATTTCTCCAGACGTCTTCTGTTGGTTTTCCATATTGTCTCAAACTGACGGAAAGTTGCCAGATCAGTGCGGGAACTTTATATCCGCACGTGCCGGCTGCTTGTGTTTGCATTCTTCTCCTTCTCGCCGCGTGTTTGGGCGCGCACACGTGTGCATGTATGTGTGCTGGAGGCATGTGGGTAGTGTGTGTGCGTGTGTAGAATCCCATTTATGGCGCATGTAGTCGTGGAGCTACCTGTATGCATACAGTTGTATATGCGCAGTCATACACGCATGCCTCTTGATTTTTTCTGAGCTGTTTGAGGTTAAGCTGGAGACATCGTGCCCCTTGACCCCTAAACACCCCAGTGAATATTTCCTGGGAAAAAGGACACTCTCTTATAGGACCTCAGCGCTGTTACCAAAATCTGGAGATTTCACACTGACACTCTCTCATCTAACTTACAATCTGTGCCCAGATTCTGTCACTTGCCCCAACTCTGTCCTTCACAGCTGCCCTGTCCCCCACCCCCCAGGACTCCCCCTGCCTCCAGGGGTCGCTCTGCTGGGCTCAGGCTGAGAGTAACATCTCATTGTATGGTAGTCTGAGATTTTTCGTAATGGTCATTTACAATGCTTTCATGGATTGTTTCTGTTCTTTGTTAACAGTTCATTTTTAAAGTTTTGTGACCAATCACGGCTTCTAGAAGGGGTGCAGAAACAGAGAGCTGATGCCCCTCACCTTGCCCTCCAGCTTTCCCTGGTCGGCCTCCTCTGTGAAGTCGGGCGGCTGTGGGCAGGGCTGCACCCTCTGTGAGTTGGGGTCCACTCTTCGATCCCACATCTGTTGAGTGATGAGGAGTGAGTGGAACCCCTGTCAAGAGGCTGGAGGGACATGCGTCATGGTCTCCACCCTCAAGGACAGCAGTGCCCATAAATACCGAGCGGGAAGCCTCATTTCTACTGGGGACAAAGCTGCATTCAGCCAACATTCAGGGCACAACAGGAGCTGAGCCGCAGGTGTGACGGTGCTGCTGCGTTTACAGAATGCCAGGGGCGGTGGCAGCCCCACCCTCCTGGGAGTCCTCCTGGGCAATTTGCAAGTGAGAGCATTAAGGCCGCCTCTCCAGGACACCCTCCTCCACACCACTCTGTCGCCCAGATTGTCCTTTTTGTTGCTGCTGCTGTTGTTTTGTCTCATTACTGGGGACTTTGTCCCTAAGAAAAACTCCGTAGGGGGCCAGGAAGAGCAAAAAAAAATGATAGATTAATGTCTTGTCAGACTGGGACTGCCCAAGAGAGCCCTCTGACCTGGAGGGCCGCAGTAGATTCGCCATGATTCCTGTCCAGTCTCCTCGAGACCTGATTTGGGGCTAACGAGGAGGAAGGAAAGATGAGTTCCTAGAGGCCCAGGGATGTGCCCTGCCTCCGTCCCCTGCATTTATACTTTTTTTTATATTTTATTTCTTAGAGAAAGAGGAAGAGAGGGAGAAAGGGAGGGAGAGAAACAGTGACCAGTTGCTATTGTACTCACCCTGACTGGGGACGACCCAGGCACGTGCCCTCACCGGGAATCGAACCGGCAACCTTTCACTGGGCAGGACAATGCCCAGCGGACTGAGCCACACCAGTCAAGGCTGCCCCCTGCCTTTAGAGGGAGGAACAGAAAGGAAGAGATTGGGAGGCGTGCCGGCCAGGGCAGGGCTTCGCTCTGCAGGTGGGCAGATGTCGTGGGCAAGGACCCTGGCGATCAGCAGGCAGGGCAGGAGTCTGCTCCGCCGCAGTGTCCAGTCCCCAATCTCCTCACACATGCCCCTTCCAAGGCCCCCTTCCTCGTTCATCAAACATTTACGGAGTGTTTGCTCAGGGCCAGGCACTGGAGATGCAAAGATTTTCAAAAGCCCAGAAGGAGCTTGGCAAAGAGTCGCTTTGTCCTCACGTGGCCGAGGCTTCCAGGGAGCTCTCTGGAGTCTCTGTACAAGGGCGCTGACCCCGTTCCTGGGGGTCCCGCCCTTATGGTCAGATCAACCCCCCAGAAGCCCCACCTCCTGACACCATCACGTGGGGGGTTAGGATTCAACATACAAATGTGGGGGGTGAGACACAATCCAGCTTGTCACCCTACCCCTCCACCCACAGAAGCACAGGACGAGTCAGGATGTTACGGCTGTGTGAGTGACAGCTCAGGACGGAGCCCAGTGTTCCCTGGCCTGCGAGCCGGTTGGTGCTTGCACTTCTGGGGACACCAGGCTTTCCCAAGACCCACAGAGTACAGCACACCACACCTAGCCTCCCCACAGGCCCCACTAGTTGTCATGGTGACTTCATTTTAAACATAGGTGATTATTGTTTTTAAAAATCTCTCTAGAATAGTATGTATGGCAGGCAGAACAGTGACTCCAGAGACATCCCCATTCTGGTCTCGGGACCTGCAGACATGTCATCTCACATAGTAAAAGGACTTTACAGGCGGAATGAAGTCAAGACCCCTAAGACAGGAATGGCTGTGGATTACCCCGGGGACCAAGTGTCCTCACAGCGTCCCCATAAGAGGGAGGTGGGAGGGTCAGAGTCAGAGATGGAAGAGGCTGCGCCGGCAGCTGTGAGGATGGAGGAAGGGGCCACGAGTCGGGGATGCGGCGCCTCCAGAAGCTGGAAAAGGCTGGGAGTGGTTCTCCCTGGAGCCTCTGGAAGGACCAGCCCTGCCAGCGCCTGGGTTTGGGACTTCTGACCTCCAGAGCTGTCTGAGAATCAGTGTGTGTGGTCTTAAGCTACTAAATGGAGGGTCCTAGAAAACTCAGGCACAGAATTACTGAGTGATTGGGATTTTTGCTTGTTTGGTGGCGAGAAAGGCATCCCTCGCCCTCCCCGCCTTAGATAGGTGGCTTGTCCTCGTGTGTCCCCAAGGAGGCGACCAGTACGCAGAGCTGCCCGTGTCCTCTTCTTGTCCCTGTGAACACTCAGACTTTTGGGCAAGCGCTCCAGCGCTTCCCAGTTGAAACCATTCGTGTGCCTGGGGCTCGGAGCCCCAGGTTCACAGCCAGCTCCTGCTGGGCAGTCTGCACGTCCCCCCCAGGCTTTCCCAGCAGCCCCGTTCACTTTCCCCCTTCTTCCCAGCAGCCTGGCTGCTGGCACCCGCCCAGGGGCCTGGGTGGGAGCTTGGGTGCCCGTGGGGTCCCAGGGGAGTTACTGGCCGGAGCTCTGGGTGCCCACCTGACTGGTTGCTCTGCAGGAGAGGGTGACCCTCAGCCCAGGACAGCAGCCACTACTGCTGGGAGTGGCCTCTGCTCTCATTAGTGCATGACACAGAGCCATGTGACACGGTTGTGTACGTCCAGACAGATGTCTCCCCTGCCTGTGGTCCAGATGTGTCTGGGGCAGTAGGACCCCGGAGGGACTGGTCCCTCCAGATAGGCGGTGGCAGGCGGGCAGGGGCCAGGGCAGAGGTGCAGTCTGCATTCTCGGGTGTTTGTTCACCCGTCTCTCCCAGCCGTTTCCTGGCTACTGGCAGACGAGCGACACTGGCGCCTGGCCAGGGCCGGTTGTTTTCCATGCAGGGGCCAGTCTGGGATCCACGGCCCCGTGGTCCGGGAGGCGGGAGGCACAGGTTCCAGGCCCACTCCACCTCTTCACAGCTGTGTGACTTGGACATCCCTTAACTTGGAGTCTTTCCAACTGATTCTGCTAACATTTGGGGCCCAATGGCTCTTGGAGGGAGCTCCTGGCTTTGACTGGGTGAGGCCCGGGCTGCTGCTCAACCCCTACAGTGCCCAGGGTCGCCCCACAGAGAGTGAGTGACCTGGTTCCAGTGTCAGCAGTGTCAGGGGGACAGACTCTGCATTAATAATTTTGAGAAAAATGAGTTTTAGACCCTTAAGCTCACAGTCGACACCAGAACAAACACCCAGGCCAGAGGGTGTGAACTAGGCGGTGTGGGCTCTGTGAGTCACCTCCTTGCTCCACCCACTCAGTGTTGGTACTTAAATGTGCTCAGCCTCCTGGGTTCAGTGCAAGCCTTTGACCCAGGGTGTGTCGCCTGGGGCGATTCTGTTCCCAGAGGGTGGTGGCGAAGTCCAAGGAAATCTGTGGTTGTCATGACTGGAGGTGCTCCTGGCATTGAGTCTGGAGGCCAGGCATGCTGCTCAACGCCCCACTCTGCCCGGGACGGTCTCCCACAGAGAGTGGCCAGGCCCCAGTGCCCCAGTGCCCGCGTGGTCCACAGGGATTCGAACAGGGGCTTTTCGCTCAGGTCTCTGGACCCCGGAGTGACGGACCGTGTGGCCGTCCTGCATCAAGCCCCTTGGGGGACCCTGCTCCCTGACACTCTCAGCCCTGCCAGACCGGCCACTCGCTGCTCACGCCTGAGTTCAGTTTGGGGTTATTTGTTTATATTCCGCCTCATTCCGCAAAGAACCAAGATAAGCATTCAGGAAGTGATTCAACCCAACAGAAAAATACAAATGGCCTTATAAAACTGCGTACCTGCGGGGGGCCCACACGCTCCCCTGCACTCTGGCTCCGGCTCCCCTCCTCCGAGGCCCCGGCTGGGGCGGGGGTCTCTGCCTCCAGCCAGATCTCAGCATCTCTTAGCCTCGGAGCCTCACCCCCAAAATCATCACCTGTCACAACGTTGCAGAGCTGCCTGCAGGTCTTAGAGACGGCCGCTTCGCCTTGTGGGGCTATTCACAGGTGCGAGTGCCACGGACATGTAATATTGTGTGCAAGTAAGTATGTCATGAGTGTGTGTAAACAGCACATTTACGTATTTTAAATGTGTTCATATATGTGTTGTAACTAGATGTGTGTTATGTGTTTATGAAGGTAAAATGTGTTATAAATATATTAAAATATAAATGTTGAATATAGTAATACTATAAAATGCATATATTAAATATATTAAAACATATTTAGATGCATGTTACAAATTTATATGCATCTTAATGAATGTTAGTTTAGCATAAATATTAGATTTATAAATAAAAGTATACAGTATATATAACATCTTGTGCGTATAAATATATAGGTAGTATATGCATATAGATATATAATTACATAAATATATTAAATATATGGAATACTTATTTGTATGTATACTACATATATGCATATATGTACATATAAGGCTTGTGGTAATACTGCTACCACCACCCCCTGCTGGTCTTCAAGAAGTCAGTTGCCACGTTATAGAAGGATCGGAGGAGGAGGCCACATGGCCAACACCCCAGGGCAGCCTCCCATTGCTGACCCACAGCAAACAGCCAGTGAGAATGTGGGGACCCCAGTCCTGAAGCCACAAGGAAGCAAATTGTACCAGCAGCCTGAGGGGACTCTGAGGTGAGCCCTTCCCGTGGCCTTTCTGGCGAGACAGCAGCCTCCTGGGGCTTGGGGCCAAGCCCCCAGCTTAGCGGTGCCCCAACTGCTGTCCCCAAACCAGGAGACACTGACCAGGTAGTGTTTGCTTCCACCACGGTCGTGGCAGTATGTTACACGTGCAGAGCAGAAAATGAGTCTGCTGGCCCGGTGCCCCAGCCTGCAGGCCTGGGACTGGACCCCACAGAACTTCACACACAGGGAGCACCCCGTGACCGTGTGGAGCGAGTGGCGCAGGACAAACGGCCCCGCATTCCAGATCGGCGTGAAGGCTACCGGCGCTGCTCTTAGCCCCTCTCCCCTCCCGTGCCGGTGGTCACGGCCGCCGTGGGCTCTGCACGTGTCCAGGAGCCACGGCGGCCCTGCAGGAAGGAAGAGACCCAGCGCCCTGTGTGCAGGCGGCCGGGCTGCTCTGCTGAACCCACCCCGGCCTGTTTGTTTTCATTGCTGGCCTCCGGCACCGCCCGGGCTGCGTGCCTGCACGTCACCCAGAGTGACTCGGCCACGAGCTGGGAAACTCAGTCTTGAAGGCCACCAGCCCCGAGACCCCTGCTCCAGGAACACGTATGTGTGTGTGTGTCATGTATCTGGGTGTCTGGGTGTCTGCGTGTGCGTGCGTGCATGAAGGTGGTGAGTGTGAGGGTGAGTCTCTTCTTGCGGTTTGTTCATCACCCGGCGGCTTTCCAGATCAGTGCTCAGGATGGTCAAAGAAAAGAAAATCACAGAAGACAAAGTACAGCCTTGGCTGGTGTGGCTCAGTGCACGGAGCACCAGCCAGTGAACCAAAGGGTCAGTGGTTCGATTCCTGGTCAGGGCACAGGCCTGGGCTGCAGGCCAGGTCCCCAGTATGTGTGTGTGTGGGGGGGAGGGGGGTGCACAAGAGGCAACCACACAGTGATGTTTCTCTCCCTTTTTCCCTTCCTTCCCCTCCATCTAAAAATAAATAAATAAAATATTTTTAAAAAATAACGTATCTTTAAAGGAAGAAGAAAATACAAAATCCAACCAGCATTTCTTGTGGTTCCTGACAACTCAGAGCCAATGGTTGTCCCCATAAGCAAAACAAAGCCTGACATTCAAACACCGTCTTCCACAGGGCCTTCCACAGGGCCTTCCACAGGCCTGTGGGAGGAGCCCACGAGCCCATCTGACAGGTGAGGACACCGAGGCTCAGACTGAAATGGGGCTCACACCAGGTGTGGCTGTGAAGGAAAGAACCCTCGTGCACAGCCGCCGGTGGGAACGTGCAGTGGTGCCGCCACTGTGGGGGACAGTCCGCAGGTGTCCGGTGGTTCCTCAGACACCTGCGGACGGAGTCACCGCGTGCCCCAGCAGTCCTGCTCCCGGGTCCAGGCCCAGAGCACTGAAAGCCGAGACTCGGGGGTCTTTGCTCGCCATGTCCGAAGTGGCTTCATTCACGACCATGAGACGGCGTGTCCTTCAGCAGAGGAGCGGGCAGAGAAAACACGGCCTGTCTGTGGACTGGAGCGTGACTCCCCCTAGAAAGGACACACCAACACCCGCTACCACGTGAGTGGGCCTGGAGGACATCACGCCCAGGGAAACATGCCAGATGCAGGAGGACAGACACCGAGTGACTCCTACCACAGGAGGCCCTGCAGGAGTCAGACTCGCAGAGACAGGAAGTGGATGGTGGGACTCGGGGGACTGGGGGAGGGGGAGGCGGAGTTCCGTGGGGACAGAGTGTCAGTCTGGGGTGGCGGGGAAGTTCTGGAGACGGTGGTGTTGGTGCAACGGTGTGAACCTGCTCACGGCCACCGGGCTGCACACTTCACGGCGGTCAGGACAGTCAACCTTGTGTCGTGTGCGTTTTGACACAATTACTGCACTTGACTGTGTAATGCGCCCCCCCCCATGTATAATACACACCCACATTTTTGACCCAAACTTTCTGGGGGAAAAACTTTCGTTTTAATGTTTTAATTCAATTGTTTATTTATTTACATTTAGATACTTGTTTTTTTGTATTATAAAGGAATTTTAGCATTTATTTTTGAACATATTGTGGCACAAGAAATTTTATATAACAAGTAATTACAAAACACAAGAACAGATACAAGGAATTTCAGGGATTCCCCATGTACAATGCGCACCCTTATGTCCCCCTCAAAAATGTGGTCAAAAAGTGCACATTATACACAGCAAAATACGGTAATTTTTTTTTTAATTAAATGAAAATAAGCAGCGCTTTCCTGGAAAGAGGCCCATGGCAGGCTCTAGCTCAGCGTGCACCGATATGCGTCCCACCGCCGCAGGGCAGGCGTTAGGGCAGGCAGGGTGGGTGCGGGCACCACTGAGACCCCCAGAGAGGGGGTGGGGGACCACACCAGGGGGGGAGCTGGGTGGGTTTTACCTGGGTTTTGCCCAGCACAGGTGTAACAGCCTCTGGCTAGACCCAAGAATGGAGGTGAGGGGAAACATCCCTCATCTCGGGGTGCTCCCAGCTCCTCGGGGGTGCTCCCAGCTCCTCGGAGCTGCAGAAATCGGGGCTGCAGCCCCTCAGCAGCTGCTCTCAGCCACCCGCAGTCTGTCACATTCACACGGTGTTTTCCCAGCCTCTTCCCAGCTGCGTTTCACTTGATCCCTCACACAAACCTGGGAGGTAAATATTTATTCTGTGTTAAACGGCGCTCCGCAGAGAACGGAGGAGCGGGCTGGCCAAGGACATGCCGATGAGGGGGGGCCGGGACACGAGCCAGGTGCTGTGTCTTCTCGGTGCTTCCCTCTGGCCGGCCCCGCCGTCAGCACATGAGCCCGAGCTGCGATCTGCGTGGTGTCCGCCGAATTAAAGATGTCCTTTCAGCACGCCGTGATTCCTTTCAGAAACTTCACACATCGGTCTATAGAGGTTGCCTCTTTTTTTTTCACAGCTGCATAATATTCTATCAGTTGGCAAAAGCAGAGAGTAAATATTTCAGGCTTTGAAGGATTGTGCTTGCTGAAAGAGAATGGGCTTTCTGCATTTCATGGCTGCTGCCAGCTGGCAAGAACTGTATCACTTTGAAACCCCACCAGCAGAAATGACCAGAAAGTAGGTTAGTGGTTGCCAGGGTCTCCAGTCCCAGTGAGTGTTGAGGAGCAGACACTGTACCAGGCAGTAGTGGGCACAGGGCCACGCAAGGCCACACAGGGTGACCAGGAACGTTCTGCGGAGGCCTGCTTTAAAGTCCTGTTCACTGGGAGCATCTGCACAGAGACCCCGCCACGCTCTCAGAAGCTGGACTCCCAAGCATCAACACCCCAGACTGTGTGCTGAGTCGAGGGGAGGGCACGCCCCCGCGTGTGGAGGCCCGGCCTCGCTCCCCTGTGCCTGCAGTGCCTTCTCAGAAAGAAGGATGTGACTGGTGTCGGCCCTGCTGCTGCTGGAGAGAACAGACACCCCCTCCATCTAATCTCAGACCATCGGTTCCCCTCCCCCACAACCCTGCTGCGGTTTGGTACTGGAGGTGGGGGGACCCCCTCTGAACCTCAAAATTTGCGCATCCTAGACATTTCACACACTGCGTTGCCTTCGGTGCCCGGGTTCTCTCACTGGGCACTGGATTTTCGGTGTTTACCCGCACTGCCACAAGCCTCGGTGCTCTGCTCCACTGGAGCGGTGTGCTTTTATAGGCACCTGGACCACATCTCATCTGTCCACTCACCAGCTGATGGACATGGGAGTTGTGTTCACGTTTTGCCTGTTGTGAATCCTGCTGCTGTGAACATGGACACATCTGTTTTTCTGCGGACAGGGGTTTTCATTTCTCTTGGGTGTGTACCTAGATGTGGAATTGCTGGCTCAGATGGTGACTGTGTTTTAACCTTTTGAGGAGCTGCCATTGCTTAACCTTGAAAGCTGTAGCTCAGGGTTCTACAAACTGCAGCCCAGCAGTCAAACCTGGCCCTCTGCCTGTTGTTGCAAATAAAGTTTTATTGGTACACAGCACACTCCCATTACGTATTGTCTGTGGTAGCTTTTTCACTACAGCGACTGAGTCCTTTGCTGGAGACCTTGTGGCCCACAAACACAAAAATGTTTACTATCTAGCCTTTGACAGGAGAGGTGTTTATCATTTAGCACTTACATCACACACTGTAATCGTCCATTCATTTGTTTTAAGAATCCCTCCCTTCTCCCCGTCACCCCTGCACAGAAAGCTCCTAGGGGCAGGACTTTATCTTCTATTTAATTTCTGTTTCTTATTGTCATTAAAAGTTTGGCCCCATTACCGCGCCCTCACCTTCCCAGAACGCTGAACTCACTCACGGAACTCGGCCCAGCTTTCCTGTGGGGTGCCTCATCAGGCGGGGGGCCCACCCTTGGCTGCCCCGCGGCGTCACTTGAGACCTCTCCACCAGGCTGCACCCAGACCAGCCACATCCCCTTCGCCTGGTGGGACACTGTGCCCGTGTTTCACGGTCCTTCCCCGCCCCCTCTCGCCCCTCCACCGTGATTCCAAGCTTGGGAAACCCTGTGCTAACTGGTCCTCAATCCCAAATGTCTGTAGTTCTTACAGACTCTGTCCTGGATAGAAGGAAACACAGAAATCCCTCCCATGCAGACGGCTTAAATTTATTGAGCCCTGTGAGGTGCAATCTTGTCAGGGTGGTTTAGGTGCTTTTCTGCGTTTTCCCCCAGGGCCCTGCGCCGGTCTGTCCAACAATGAGAGGGGAGCCCTTCTCACTCAGGGTCCTGACTTGTCACAGCTGCAGGGACACACATACAGCCACTTCTTTTTTTTTTTTTTTTTCCTAAACATTGTTTTTACTGTTTTCATTTCCTGGGGCAACCATAACAAATGACCAAAAACTGATGGCTTAAAACAGAATCTATCCTCTCACGGTCCTGGGGCCAGAAGTCACGGGGCTGTGCTCCCTCCCGAGGCTCCAGGGGAGGGTCCTTCCTGCCTCTCCCAGGCTTCTCAGGGCTCCAGGCGTCCCTGGGATGGAGGCCAAATCCCTGCAACCTCTGCTTCCATTGTCACGTGGTTTCTCCCTGCGTGTCTGTGTCCAAATCTCCCTCCACTTTCCTTATAAAGGTACGAGTCATTGGATGTAGGGCCCACCCTAAATCCAGGATGAGCTCATCCTGGTCCTTAACATCGTTTATCTGCAAAGACCCTTGCCCCCAGGTGGGCCACGCGCCAGCTTCTTGGCGGATGTGAGTGATTGCGGGACGGCATCCAGCCTGCTGCAGCGAGCAGGAATCACCTTTGTTTAGCTGGACGCAGAGTGGGTCTTCCACTCCCACTGGCAGCTTCTCCCTTTGGTTTTCATCTCAGCGTTGCCTGCACTGTGTAAGCGCCTCGAATCCTTTTTGGCCCAGGGAAGGGTGGGAAGGCGGGTAGGAATGTTTGAATCAGTTGACAGCTATATTGCAATATATCAGTGTATCGAATCTGTCTCAATAAATAAGATTTTAAAAAGCTGACCGTTAACAGTTATGTTCAAAACGCCTACTTAAAAGGAACACACTGAAGGGGTTCAAAGCTGCTGGTGCAATAATTCCAGAGCAGTGCTTCTCTCAGTGGAATGGGGGTGGGGTGGTTCAGCCCCAGGGGACACTGGGGGACATCTGTGGTTGTCACACTGGGGGTGCTCCTGGCATTGAGTGGGTGGGGGCCAAGGATGCTGCTTAACCCCCCACAGTGCCAAGCATGGATATGGAAATTGAGGGTAGCTTTCAACTGAACAAAAATGTTTTACTGGTTAATTTCAAAAATTGGCTGTAGGTGTGTCTCCCTGCAGCCGGGACAAGTTGCCCCCCACCCTCCCCTGCACTGAGGACTAGGTGGGAGTGCAGCTGCTCTGGGTTTTCTGGTGCCTGGGATCCCAGCTTCGAGTGAACCCTCCTGCCCCCACCCCCTCTGCCAAAGCCCCAAGTGGGCAGAGCCATGAATGCCAAAAGCCAATCTGGTTTCGTTCTAAGAAAAGGCAGAGAGACTTCTAACAGGGGATTGCCCACCTGACTCCCAGAAGAGCTGTTAAAAGTCAAGGAGCAGCTCTTCCAGTTTCAGTTACTTGCCCAGGGCAACTTCCTTGAGGGGAGTTCCTCTCAGGCATTCCTGAGACTTAAAGAAAAAGCAGATCTATTTTTAAACCCTTCTAGGAGAGGCCAGGCTGAGACCTGGGAGGATGAGGCCCAGGCGGCAAGGGCACTCAGGGGTGCAGCACAGGCTGAGAGCCCCACCGCCTCTTGAGCCAGAGGGCATCCCTGCCTGGTGGCCCCCAGTGCTTGCGAGGGGCCGGCCAGGTCTCCCTCTGCACAGCTGCCTGGTTTTCTCCACGGGGGCTGTCCTGGGCACTTTGGGGGTTCAGCGGCATCCCTGGCCCCCACCCACTCAATGCCAGGATCACCCCCAGGGTGGCAATCACAGATATCCCCAAATGCCACTCAGTGTCCCCTGGGGGACAGGGTTGCCCAAGGAGAACCCTGACTAGTGATCCTCCCTCCCCCCGCCCACCTATGCACACACATGCACACACATGCACACTCCTGCAGAGCAAGCAGGGTCTTACTCATGGGAGAGCAGCATCAAGTAACCAAGGGTTCTGGAATTTTCCTCTCTTCTTTCTAACGTGTGAGCCAGGGAGCAGCATGTGTCCCCAGAAGCACTGGGGACTCTGCCTGGCCAGGTCTGCAAAGCAGTCGTAACCCCTTCCTCAGCAGCACTGTAGAAAAAGAAGGGAAATTACATTTCTGACCCACAGGAATACTGAGTAAGCCTGACATCCCCAGCCCAACCCCGTGTGACCTCGGCCCAACCATGTCCCACATGGTGGCTCTGACGTCCACAAAGTTAGGACTGACTGAGGGGGCCTCAGCTGCCACCATGTCAGCCCCCGGACCAAAGGGCTTTTGGATGTGACTCAGGCCAGTCGGCCTTTGACCCTGGGATCCATAGGCTCTTTCTTCCAGCAGTTTGGGCTGTATTATACGCATACTACATTATTTTTATTGTCGTTGTCAAAGATCGGTGCCTTATGAAGCCCTAGACACTGTGCTTGTCTCATTCTGTCCTCCCAGTGACCCCAAGAATGAGGTGGTGGGGTCCCCACGCCACAAACTGGGCCACGATGGTTCAGAAAGCGAGGGCCGACGTCCAGACAGAAGTCCAGAGCTGGGGCTGGGCTCGGTCCACACACCCTCACTGCACTGGAAAGGCTGACCGATGTCTTAATGCCTCCGAGCAGATGCCAGCTGGTCGTTGTCTAGAACCTTCTAGAATTTGCTAGGCAGTTTTTCCTTCTCATCAAAACATTTCATCCTGTAGTTAAAATCCGTCCCTTCTCTTCTGGAAGCCAACCTGAGGTGACCTCTGAAAATGGCTCACTCTTCACTTGACCCAGAAAACCCCACAAAATCATGCAAATCAAGAGGTTTCAACTTCATGTTCAATTTAAGAACACTTGTGAAACTGCCCAGGCCATCATCAAGGGTGCGCGCACTCGAAAAGCCTCCAGGCGTCCAAAGATGTCACTGCAGAAGCCACCTGTGCCGTTCTGTCATTCCCGTGGTGGGGTTGGGATGTGTGCCCAGGCCAAACGGTGGGGCCGGGCCCAGGGTCAGCGACCAAAAAGAGTGCTGAGTTTTTGCTGTACATGCTTAAGAATGCAGAGCACAGTGCTGAACTTTAGGGTGTGGATGTAGGTTCTCTCGTCCCTGAGCACATCCGGGGAACAACGCTCCCAGGACGTGGTGCAGAACGGAGGGAGCTCGCGGGCAGACTCCCCCGTCTGTGCGCTCCCCTGCCACACCAAGATGCGCCTTCCTGAAGAAGAGCACATGTCCCTAAGGCAGAAGAGGAAGAAAAAGATACTCCAGAAGAAACTGAAGAAACAAAATTTATAGCCCAAGAGTAAATTCAGTGTGAATTAAATACTAATAAAAGTAAATATATATATGCTAATGTATGCACAAGTAAATGTATATACATACGTGCGTACATACATACATACATACATACTAATAAAAGTTAAAAAAGAAAAAAAAAAGCCCTGGCTGGTGTGGCTCAGTGGATTGAGTCAGCCTGTGAACCGAAGGGTCACCAGTTCGATTCCCAGTCAGGGCACACGCCTGGGCTACGGGCCAGGTCCCCAAATGGGGGCACGTGAGAGGCAACCAATCGATGTCTCTCTCATATACCAATGTTTCTGTCCCTCCCTTTCTCTCTCTCTTCCCCTCTCTCTAAAAATAACTAAATAAAATCTTTAAAAAAATTGTTTTTTAAATCTGTACCCTCTTTTCTATCTTCAGGAACAAAAGTCAGGATAATCATGATAATGAAAACTGTAAAAATAATAACATCAGGGTAGTGATTCGCTCTGGTGGGGGAGCCCCAGAGCACCTTCGGGCCGCTGCGAAGGCTCTGTGTCTCGACGCAGGTGACGGCGACACAGCTGTGCACACTTTTGAACTGCACGTAGCTGTACTTGAGTGATCTGTGCATTACTGTATGTTATAATTCAATAAAAAGACTGTGGCAAAATAAAAGGTGTCTGAATCCAGGAACCATTTAGGCCCAGGGTTGGCCTAAATGTCAATAATGGATGATGACATCTACAATAGCAGTAATAATATAAATTATGGTACATCCGTAAAGTATAAGACACAGGCATAAAAAGTCACTATAGAATCTCAGGATAGAAAGCAGACATTCGGGGGAAGCCCAGGTAAGGTGGAGCACGAGCTGCAGGGCACACCTGCCAGCGTTCCCATCTTCACCTTGACAAGATGCCAGCCTCAGGCGGAGCGGAGCGAGGGGCGTGTGGGAACCCTCTGTGCTGTTCCTGCCACTCTTCTGCCATCTAAAACGATTTCAACAGAAAGGTGTTTTGTGTTTTAAGTCGAGTGCTAGAAGAATTTGTGATGGCGTGGGGAAACCATATTTCCCTCACAATGTACTGTTAAATAAGAAATACTTTAAAGGCCGGCGATCAGCCAGGACAGGACCTGAATGTGTCAGAGCGGGTGAGTGTGTGTGCACTCCTGGAGAAAATGGGGTGGTAGGGTTATGGACTGAGTGTCGGCGGTTTCCAGAACTTTTTGGATGCAGTTGTGTTCCTTCCATAGTCCTAAAAAGCACATGTGTAGTTGATCCTTGTTCTTTGTGCAAACACCGAGTCAGTGGCGAGAGAACCGCTGCACGTGGGGCTCGGCGCCGGGGCCCTGAGACCTGCGGGTCTCGCCCTCCCCAGGCGGTGGACCCGGCGCCTTTCCTACGTGTGTTTCTCTGGAGAGACGCGTCCGGTGCGTGTTGTTGCTTCGTTATCACTGAGCGCACGGCAGGCCTCACAGGACACGTCCCGGCCTTCTTGTGCTCAGGAACCCCAGCTGGCACTTTAGCTCTGTGCTTATTGGGGGACGTTTTAATCACCCACAAAAATGCAAAAATGGTGGCCCTAAACACTGAGAAGGACCCGGTTTACAGTCTCAGCTGAAACAAGAAGGCAGAGCCCCTGTCCCCTGGTTCTGCCTCAGCTGGGCACGTGCTGTGTGTGTGTCCACGAGTGACTTTGAGAGCCCTGTCACTGGAGTGACAGTCCAGAGAGGGAGCCAGAGAGCCCTCTCAAAGTCACACCTAAGAGGAGTATTGGTTTGGGGGTTACAAACACATTTCAGCAAGCAGGCAAGTTCACAAGTACAGAATCTGCAGGTACTGAGCACACTGTATAACCTTCCGCCTGGTGCCCACACAAGCCATTGTACGTAGGGCAGACGTCTCAGAGGTCCGGCACCCTGGCAGTGGTCCTGTGTCCCCCCTGCGTGCCACAGCAGCTCTCCCTACTTCGTACCCTATTTCTGTGTGTGTCTCACCCAGACTCCCTCAAGGCAGGGGTCTCAAACAGGGGTGATGCTGTCCCCCAGGGGACACTGGGCCATGTCTGGACAAATGTGTGGTTGTTACACCTGGGGGTGCTCCTGGCATCAAGTGGGTAGGGGCCAGGGATGCTGCTTAGCACCCCACGGTGCCCAGGATGGCCATGTCAGCAGTGCTGAGGGGGAGAAACCCCTGCTTTAGAGAAAGCCACTTCCAGTCACCACCTTCCTCTGGCTGAGACCCTAGAGGCTCTGTGACACTCAGGCTGGGCCTCAGGGCAGGAGGTTCCTGCCTGACTTCAGTTCCGCCCCCAGCCTCTGATGCCACCCCACCCCCACCCCCAGGTCCACCCTGGCCCTCAGCTCTGACTCAGGAGGGACTGTCCTAGCACGTCCCTTTGTGTGGATGGAAAAACCCCCATTTGTTTGCAGAAAAAGCAAATGTTTACAAAGGAAGAGGGGCCAGCTCTCAGAGGCCACAAGAGACCTCTGGAGCCAAAGGGAAATACCCTGGCCCCCCAGTGGGCCCCACAGCGCAGGAAGCTGGGCATGCATTGATCCAGGGACAGGGGCTCCTGCCACCCTCCCTGGGACAAGCCATGGTAGAGTGAGCCCCAGGACCTGCCTCCTCCACAGCTGGAAAGGGTCTCCTGCAAGCTTTGAAGTGCCATCCTAGCCCAGCAGCTGCAGGGGTCCCCCTGGGAGCGCAGCTTGGGGCATCCTTCTGGTCAAGTTGCACGTGAATCCCTGCCTGAAGCCTCTTCATCTGCTGGCCATGCTGTCAGCATTGCAGCTAGACAGATGGGGTCACCACTTGCCTCCTCGTGGGAATTACTAAAAGAGGGGACCTCCTTGGGCAGTGCATTCTCAGGGCAGCTGGTACTGAGTGGGGATCGGGGAGTAGGCTAGTGTGCCATTTCAGGGGCACCCAGGCGGCTGGACACAGGGGCCCCCAGGAACTCTCATCCTGTTTGAGTATCAGAGAGAGTTGTGGCTCCATCCGAGTTTGTCCAGCGTCCAGCCTGGGGCAGCGGGTCCCACTACCTGGAAAACGGCGGCTCCAAAGTACCCGAGTCCACCACCCCCAGGGCTTGATCACGGGACTTCCTTCCTTTCCTGTCAACCTCCTGGCCCTGGGCGGCCAGCCTCAGATCCCTTGCCTTCCTGTGCCCGTGTACCTGTCACCTCTTCCACCCAAGGTTAATTGGTTTGCCCCCGAGTGCAGTTTTTCCAGCTCTCCCTTGTTTTCCCCGGCACGTGGCTGCCATCAAAGTGAAAAAAACAGACATGGAAAAACACCACACGTTACGTCCACGGCTTCAGTGTCTGGATGTTTTGTTTTTCTCCTGCTGGTGCATCCGATGGGCTGGACTCGGGGTCCCTGTGTTTTGAAGTGGAATAATACAAGTTCCAGAAGAAAACGTGACTGCCCCCCCAACCCCAGAGAAACAACGTCGTCCTTCTGAATGGAGCAGCTGTGGAGAGTAGAGGGGATTGCCCAAGTTTCCCTGGCAGACACATGCCACATTTTTGGCAGTAGCAAAGTATTTCTCAGACAAAAGCTGGAGATAGTTAAGTAAAAAAAGATTTAACCATGCCCTTCCTCCCTCTCTTTCCCCTTTTTAAAACAGAGTAGAGAAGCATTTCTTGGAAAAGCTATAAAAGGTGTGTAGCATTTTATCTTTACTTCATGAGCCTGGAATCCCGTTTTTGAGAAAAGGGAACAAGCAAGCTGCAATGGTTCACCCGCACGTGACATTCTGGGGTTGTGTCACTGGGCAACAGTCTCCGGGGCTCAGGGCCAGGCAGCCTGAGCTCGGATCTCAGGTCAGCTTCTGAGCCACCGTCCCGCGTGGGCGGATGCCTTTCATCTCTGCCACGGAAATCACGTCCTCCCGCTTCCCAGGATCGCGGCGGAGATCACTCAGGCCGCAGCTACAGAAGCAGCGCGCCGCGTGCGGGTGGCACTGGGATGTGTGCGGGCAGTTTAATGGGAGGCGGCAGTTGTTCGGTTTCTCCTCCAGTCCCTTCCGTCCCCAGAAGGCCTCGCAGGCCCTGCTGCCCCTCGCGTTGCCACGTCTTTTCCCTCTGTCGTTCTGGCGCACAGTTTGCCAAAGCTGCTGACTTGTCCAAGAGCCAGCTTCGGGTTTCATCGGTTCTCCTCTCGTTTTTGTAGCTTTGTTTCGTTTTCTCCTCTGTGTCGTTGTCATTTCCTTCCTCCGGCTGGCTCTGGGTTTCTCTCGCTCTTCTCAGTCTAGTTCCCTAAGCTGTGGAGTCGGGTCGTGAATCAGAGGTCACCTGGGACGCAGGCGTTTGCAGCCTGAGTCCCTTCCTGTTCCCCCGCCCCCATCCTCATCCCCTGCCCACGCCCCCGCTGCCCACTGCCCTGCGTCTCCCTCCCCACGTCCCTGCGTGTAGTCATCAGTGTGGTGCACTTTCGTCTTCAGAGTGTTTCCTGCTTTCCCTTGGGATTTCTTCTAGGACCCGTCACTTGTCTAAGAGAGTGTCTTTTAATTTCTACAAGTCCCACTATCCATTTGGGAAGGAAAGGGCCTTGGGACATGTTTCTCCATCAAGGACTTAGGTGGCTGCATGGGTCAGACTGGCTTTCATTCTGAGACCATCTCAGGACCTAGGGGGCTCGGGCAGCACTCCCTGCAGGGCTTGCTCGCTGGTGGGATGGAGGAGGGCTGGTTTGGGGGTGGGGACGTGTCACCACTCATACTTGTGAGGGGGACTAGCAATCTCCCGGCGTTCTAAGGAGTACCGCAGGCTCTGACACAGCCTGGGCCCTGGTGGGTTCCTCATTCATCCTGCTGAAGGCTCACCTCCCCCCATCCTGTGTTTCCCGAGACTCGGCTGCCCCACAACGTGCCAGAGCTCTGCTTCCTACAGCCAGCAAGTGTCAGAGGCAGAGCCTGGACCAGGGTGAGGAGAGCCAGGCACCGCTCTTGGGCATAGAATTGAGGAGGGACACTGCACAACCCAGTCACGGCCATATGTTGCATCTCTGTGTAGCGATATTTCCTAGAAATCAAAGTTAATGCCAAAAGAAAAACCCACAGTGAAGGTAAAAATGTTGAGTAAAGAGGGGCTGACTTCACCCTCACCCTAGCCCTATCAGGTGCTATCTCTAGTGAAAAACTTGACATTTGGTTCATCGTGGGTAGTTTTGACTTTTTCTGAGAGCGTGGCGTGGAGGTAGGAGTCATCACGGTGGCTGAGTCTTTGGCACCCCTTAGATCTTGCGCCTGAGGCAGGGGCTCTACCTGCCTCACCCAGCCTGGCCCCACAGTGACGGTGACTGTGGACACGGCGTTGATCTGAAGCATGGCCGGTTCCCTGTGTGTACCGGAGGCCGCAGTCCATGGCCCCTTCACGCTCTCCGTGAGGGGATCACAGATACACACCCATTTTCCTGACAGGGAGCCCCGACGGGGAACGTGTGCAAGGGTCTCAGCGGCACCCTCCACCTGGCTCAGGTGTCAGGACAGCCGACTCAGGCTGACGGCCGCGTTGCCGTGGGTTTAGGTCCCCGCAGGGCAGCACCTGCTGGCGGGGATGACAGCCTCAGCCAGCTCCGCTCCCGCTCTGGCTGTGAGCTCACGCTCAGTCCCCTGGCCCTGCTCCCGGCAGCCCAGCCGTGCCTGCTGTGGACCTCTGTGTCTGCCCTTCCTCATCGCTCCTGCTGTGTGTGCAGCTCCCACCCAGCGACTCAGCACACACTTACCAGGTGCCGGCTGTGGGCCAAGCCTGGCTGCTCTGTCTCATCTTGTTCTCATAGGAGCCCCAAGGAGCAGGTTTCCTCATCTCCATTTATAGGTGGGGAAACTGGGGCTTTGCAGGACAGAGATTTGGCAAGGCCCACTAGCTGGTGGACAACAGAGCCAGGACATGAATCCGTTCTGGCTGCAAAGCACATGGCAGTTCATAAAAGTCACACTTCTCCAGAAACAGAACCAACAGGCTGTGTGTGTACAGAGAGGTTCATTTTAAGGAATTGATCATGGAGGCTAGCAAGCCCAAATTCTGCAGGATGGAGACCAGGAGAGCCAGTGACGTAGCACCAGTCCAAAACCACCACTGGAAAATTTCCGCTTGCTTTGGAGAAATCTTTTGGTCTAGTCAGACCCTTCAACTGATTAGACAAGGCCCACCTGTAACCTGCTTTACTCGAGATATACCGGCTTAAATGCCAATTTTATCCAGACACACCCTCACAGAAACACCCAGAACAACGTTGGATTACATGTCTGGGCATCCCACAGCCCAACCAAGTGGACATTAACGGTCACCTGGCCCCCCAAGCTACACAGCCACTCGCCACTCTGGACAGGCCCCTCCGAGCCCTCCAGAGCTGTGGTCACTTTCCCTGGGAGTGTGAAGACAGGGACAGCAGCTGGGTCTCACCAAGCCACCATCCAGTCGCAGGCCAGGCTCACCTGGACGCTCAAGTGGGAGAGAATCTGCTTCCAGGGTCCCTTGGGTGTCGGTGGAATTCGTTTCCTTGCAGCTGCAGGACTATCAGTCCAGTCGCTTGCTGCCTGCCAGTGGAGCCTGCCGTCGACTCCTAGGGGGCTCCCATGGCACCTTGCCATGTGAGCTGCTTTTTTTTTTTTTAACCTCACCTGAGGACATTTTTGTCATTGCTTTTAGAGAGAGAGGAAGGGAGAAAGAGAAACATTGATTCAAGAGAGGAGCACCAATTAGCACCAATTGGTTGCCTCCCACATGCACCCGACAGGGAATCACTCCCACAACCTAGGTATGTGCACCGGCAATCAAACCCACAGTCTTTCGGTTACAGGACAACACTCCAGCCAACTGAGCCACCTGGCCAGGGCCCAGGTGAGCTTCTTATACACAGCTGCTTCCTCAAGCCAGCTAGCTCGAGATTACATTTCTGAGTTCTGCTCATTTTCCCCACTTCCTGTGTGCTGCTTTTGACCGAAACCCTCCTTCCTAAGTCTTGCAGACACCCTGAGCAGCAGGCGCCCGGCTCCGAGGTGGCCACGGTTCCCCTTTCTAGCGAGAGCCCCAGAAGACCTCCACATTTCAGGGCGGCCCAGGGCTGGGCAGCGTCTCAGCATTAACAAGAAGAGGCGTGATGGAATTCGGGCAGACGCAAAAGGGGATGTCAGCATGAGCAGAAGCAGACACTCAGTTTCTTTCTTTTTTTTTTTCCAATTTTATTTTAATGATTGTTCAAGTACAGTTTTCTCCCCTTTACTCCCAGTCAAGCCCACCCACCCCCCTCCCAACTTCCCTCCCATTACCACCCTCCCCCTAGTTTTTATCCATGTGTCTTTTAACTTTGTTCCTGTAAACCCTTCCCCTTTTCCCCTGAAATTCCCTCTTCTCTCTCCTCTGGT
>PVIA01015060.1:0-24243 GCA_004024845.1 Tonatia bakeri
ATGTGTCTTTTAACTATGTTCTTGTGAACCCTTCCCCTTTTCCCCTGAAACTCCCTCTTCTCTCTCCTCTGGTCACTTTCTGCCTGTCCTCTATTTCAGTGTCTTTGACTGTATTTTGCTTGTTTCTTTGTTTTGTTGTTTAGGTTCCTGTTAAAGGTGAGATCATATGGTATTTATCTTTCACTGCCTGGCTTATTTCGCTTAGCATAATGCTTTCCAGTTGCATCCATGATGTTGCAAAAGGTAGGAGCTCCTTCTTTCTTTCTGCTGCGTAGAATTCCATCATGTAAATGTACCATAGATTTTTGATCCATTCATTTACTGATGGGCATCTAGGTTGCTTCCAGCACTTAGCTATTGTAAATTGTGCTGCTATGAACACTGGGGTGCAAAGGTTCTTTTGGATTGGTGTTTTAGGATTCTTAGGATATAGTCCCAGCAGTGGAATTGCTGGGTCAAAAGGCAGATCCATTTTTAGTTTTCTGAGGAAGTTCCAAACTGTTTTCCACAGTGGTTGTACCAGTCTGCAGTCCCACCAACAGTGCACTAGGGTTCCCTTTTCTCCACAACCTCTCCAACACTTGCTGTTTGTTGCTTTGCTTATGATGGCCATTCTGACTGGTGTGAAGTGGTACCTCATTGTGGTTTTAATTTGCATCTCTCTGATAGCTAGGGATATTGAACATCGTTTCATGTGATTTTGGATCTTCTGTGTGTCCTCCTTGGAGAAGTGTCTGTTCAAGTCCTTTGCCCATTTTTGGAATGGGTTGCTTGTCTTCTTAGAGTGGAGTCATGTAAGTTCTTTATATATTTTGGAGATTAAGCCCTTGCCTGAGGTATCATTGGCAAATATGTTTTCCCATACAGTTGATTCTCTTTTTATTTTGATACTTTTTTTTTAGCTGTGCAGAAGCTTTTTATTTTGATGAGGTTCCATTTGTTTATTCTTTCCTTTATGTCTCTTGCTCTAGGGGACATGTCAGTAAAAAAGTTTTTGCGTGATATATCTGAGATTTTCCTGCCTATGTTCTCCTCTATTACTTTAATGGTGTCATAGTTTATATTTAAGTCTTTTATCCATCTTGAATTTATTTTTGTATAAGGTGTAACTTGGTGTTCTAGTTTCATTTTTTTGCACGTAACTGTCCAGTTCTCCCAGCACCATTTGTTGAAGAGGCTACTTTTACTCCATTTTATGTTGCTGCCTCTTTTGTCAAATATCAATTGACTGTAGAAACTTGGGTTTATTTCTGGGCTCTCTGTTCTGTTCCATTGGTCCATGTGCCTGTTTTTATGCCAGTACCAGGCTATTTTGATTACAGTGGCCTTGTAGTATAGTTTAGTGTCAGGTATTGTGATCCCTCCTACTTTGCTTTTCTTTCTCAAAATTGCAGTAGATATTCGGGGTCATTTATGGTTCCATATAAATTTTAGAAGTGTTTGTTCTATGTCTGTGAAATAAGACATTGGTACTTTAATAGGTATTGAGTTGAATGTGTAAATTGCTTTGGGTAGTATGGACATTTTAATTCTGAATTAATGATATTAATTCTTCCAATCCATGAACATGGTATATGTTTCCATTTGTTTGTGTCTTCCTTGATTTCTTTCCTCAGTGGTATATAGTTTTCTGAATACAGGTCTTTTACCTCTTTGGTTAGGTTTATTCCTAGGTATTTTATTTTTCTTTTTGCTATTTCAAATGGGATTTTTTTCCTTGATTTCTACTTCTGCTGTTTCATTGGTGGTGTACAGAAATGCCTTTGAGTTCTGGATATTGACTTTGTATCCCGCTGTTTTGCCAAATTCATTTATTAGGTCAAGCAGTTTTTTGGTAGAGTCTATAGGATTTTCTACATACACTATCATGTCATCTGCAAACAATGACAGTTTTGTTTCCTCCTTTCCAATTTGGATGCCTTTATTTCCTTTTCTTGTCTGATTGCTGTGGCTAAAACTTCCAATACTATATTGAATAAAAGTGGTGAAAGTGGACAACCTTGTCTTGTTCCTGTTCTTAATGGAAAAGATTTTAGTTTTTGCCCATTGAGTATGATGCTGGCTGTTGGTCTCTCATATATGGCCTTTATTATGTTGAGGAATGGTCCCTCTACTCCCACTTTGCTGAGTGTTTTTATCATAAATGGGTGCTGTACCTTATCAAATGCTTTTTCCGCATCTATTGATATGGTCATGTGATTTTTGTCTTTGTTTTTGTTTATGTGATGTATTACATTTACTGATTTGTGAATATTGAACCATCCTTGCATCCCTGGGATGAAACCCATTTGGTCATGGTGGATGATCTTTTTAATGTATTGTTGGATGCGGTTTGCCAGTACTTTGTTGAGGATTTTAGCGTCAATGTCATCAGAGATATTGGCCTGAAGTTTTCTTTCTTCATTGTGTCTTTATCTAGTTTTGGAGCTAGGGTGATGTTGGCCTCATAAAAAGAGTTTGGGAGTCTTCCATCTTTTTGGGTTTTTGGAATAGTCTGTGAAGGATAGGGGTTAGCTCTTCCTTAAATGCTTTGTAGAATTCTCCTGTGAAACCGATGGACGGGGACTCTCTTAACACTGTGGGCCTGAGACAAGGACTGAGTAGGCATAGGCAAGTCCTCTTCTCTGCCCAACTCTACTTTTTAAAAAAATTTCTTCAACCCCATTATGAGTTCCCTGGAAAATTTACCAATTGCTTGATTCTTCTAAAAGGTGTCCACTGCTGACACACTCCCTGGGCGGCCCCTGGGTCCCCAGCCCCGTGATCTGGATTACCTGGACAAAAGCCTGTTGCACAAGACACCCTCCTCCGGTGGATGCATCTGCGCTACCTTGTGAACAATGTTGGAAGTCACCTGTTAGTTTGGATTGGATGGTCATTTGGGTATCTTCTTTGTCCTACTCACATCTTTTCAGTCTAATCCTAAATAGGGATTAAGAGCTTTAGAAAACCCAAGGGATGTTTTACGACACCCACAGGGTGAGGATCCCTTCTGTTCAACAAATGGATACAGGACATACCCTGCTTATGTTCTGTGAGAGAGGCAGACTATGACACAAACACCTGTGGAAGGCAAAGCACTGGGAGAGGACTGTACATTTTTCTACAACAGTCATATGCAACTAATGAAGTGACAGGAATTTCAGCTCCGTGGAAGCCCCAGTTTCTTACTTCCATCTCTTAAGACTTCCGAAATGGGGCAACGTTCCACACAGAACCGTTGGTAAGCAAGGTACCATCTGTTAAACTGCAAGCTAAAAAACAAAGGTGGGAAGAAGGAAGAGGAGGAAAGAGGGAGAAAGAAGGGCCACGGAGAGGGCAAGCAGGAGGGGAAGAGAAAGAGAAGGAAGAAGAGGAAGAAGAGAATGAGGAGGAGGAAGACTCTCCCTTGATCTCTCAAGTTATTTCTTTTAGCAAATATTATTAGTTTTTTATTGATTGATTTTAGAAAGAGAGAGGAAGGGAGGGGGGAGGGAGAGAGAGAAAAAGAAACACTGATTTATTGTTCCACTTATTCATGCATTCATTGGTTGCTTCTTATATGTGCCTAACTGGAGATTGAACCCACAACCTTGGTGTATTGGGGACAATGCTCTAACCAACTGAGCAACCCAGCCAGGGCCAGCAATATTATTTTTATAAAGGCCCTTGTTTTCCAGACAGCACCTTTGTATCTGGAAAATCTTTTAATACACAGTCTGAAAGGTAGGTTATTACCTTGATTTTACAGATGAGGAAAATAAAGCTCAGGAATTTGAAATGACCTGCCCATCTACAAACTGCCGGTAAGAAGCAGAAACAGAGTTCTCACGCCACTGTTCTTTCTACAGTTCACAGAGGACTCCTGTGTCCTATATCCTGCTTCTCCACCTGTTCTTTTCTTAAAGGGCTAATGACACTAACACACACGCCCATCCGCCCCTGAGCTGGTGTCCCTTGTTTCTTTCTTCCACTGGGCCAGAGGTGTGGCTGGTGTCCCAGCATCCCTTGCCACTTCATGCCCATGCAGGGAAGATTAAAATGAGCCGAGGAAAACATTGGAGGCTCATTCCTCAGTCCCCAGCCCTCTCCCTGCAAACTTGCCACAGAAAGGAGGAAGATGGGAGAGAACATGCTTGCTGAGCTGCCCTTGACCTTATAGGCTCACCTTTGTGTCCCAAGGAAATGCGACCATAACATTTTCATCAAACTGGCTTCCACTGGGTAAATCAATGCCACCATGAACTAGCTGCTCATTTATTACTTAAAAAATTTAATGGGGACATTTTTCATCGGTGTGCCTCTGAAAAGCTGTCATTACAGTGATGCTAAGAGGAATTAGGTGACAGAAAAGAAAAAACTAAAATTATTCACGGGATTTTTAAATATTAAATAAACCTCATGAAGTGTTAATGGAAAACATGTGAGCTTCCAGATTATATGAAATAAAACCCTGCAAATACATGTTTTGCCTCACTTATCTAGCCTTAAATAACCATCATATCAACTAAACACGGAGGAGATGGAGGGAGAGGGGGAAGGCTGCTAGGGTAAACTGACTATACTGTCTCACCTATGCTGTATGTAGTTATTATCTTCATTTCTGATAAGGAAAATGAAGACCTGAGAGGACAATGAACTTGGCTCAGAGACAAAAGTGGAGGAGCTGGAGGTGGCTCAGTCTCTCCAGTTCAGAACCATTCCAGAACCGCTCCAGAATGGATGGTGCTCTATCACACCATCTGTACTTCCCCCCATCTGTATGTTTCTCGCCATCCGTCACATCAGATGGGCCCAAAGGTCTGAATAAACTGGAAATTATGAATAAAGACATTTAAAATGGGCTCATTAGCCATCTCCCCTGAATGCACAATCCATATGCCCCCGAGGGTTCCGAATTCTTCATGGGCGGTGCTGGTGGAGCAGGTTCCGTGTGCAGACTACACTCACTGGACAGACACTCCGCCGTCCGAGAGAAATGTGGTACTCTCTGTCAAATCTAGCTTCAGTAGCCAGTTTCTTTTTAAGCTTGAACTTACTACTGTCCCACCACTTCCTGGCCTTCCCTTTCTTCTAATACTTAAAAGACCTCAGGGTTTTCTGCAGCTTTGTAGCTAATCCCGTGAAGATCATTGTGCCTTTCAAAATTGATGACTGCAGCATGGCAGGCAGTGCCCACCCAGCCGTGGAGGCCGGGCTCTTTAGAAGGGCAAGGCAGTTCTTCGCATGGCATGCTGAACTGCCACCTCGCACGGAGCCTCTGGCCTCAACCTACCCCAAGACAAGGTCAGGACACAAAATCCTGTAGATACCAGTAACTTCTGTTCTCCGGCAGCTGATAAACTTCCTCCTTCCATCAGTGGGAAGAAAGTACTGCTGATTGTGAAGGGAATGAACAGAAGTTCCATCCAGCTCCCACGTTCCATGACTCCGAGGGAAGGTCTGGCCACATCCTCCCTCACCTTACAACAAAGCCAGAGTATTTTTGAACCACTAAGCCAGAAACTTATTTTTTTCCAATAGGGAAACAGTTGTACTGCAGCCTCCAAATACTGATAGCTTTGTTAAAAGGGATATGCTGATTTCATAATAGCACTTTCATACATCTCATTCCAGAAAAAAAAAAATGCTCACACAAGCCTGCGCTTACTTAGGTGTGCACACACTCATGCCCTTACCAAAAGTAACTTCTCCTTTGCCGGTTTTGTCAAACAGCTGGAAGGCCACCATGAACAAAGCATCCGGGGCACACAGGACAGATTCAAATGCTACAAATTCTTGGAAGGATATTAATCTGCAACACAAAACAAGCACAAAGCATAAGGTCAATAGCTTGTGGAAAATAAAAGCATGCACAAATATGCACCAAGGAAAAAAAGAAAGTGTCACTGTCAAAAAATACAATTCACACCTAAGACATTTACAAACAGCATTTCCTTTTACACACAGCGGACTGAAATTACATGCAGAATCTGAAAGACACAACAGGGTGGAAGATATGGTGACACAGTAGATGCATCCTAATTTCAAATGTAAGTAACTGTTTTACGCAGCACATCGCTTTGTTTTAGCACACTGTTGGATACCAGAATTAAAGCGTAGATACTCTAGATGAAGATGTGATTGTGGAACAGCACAAACAGAGCAGTTCTGTCATTCACTAATACCTTCAGACACCACGTTAAAATGGCTCACAGAGATTCGTTCATTACTATTATATGCTGACCACATGTGGATTAAAGTAGGGATGATACTGGGGAAGGGAGTGGAACACAGGTAAGTCAGACATGAAATGTGACCTCCAAGGAACTTCCAGCCTAGTAAGGCAGATAACGCCGGTGTGGAAATAGTACACAGGAAAGACAAATCCTAAGACATGAGTATGAGAGCAGAATTCTGGTAAGAAATCAAAGAAGGCTTTGTTGCAGAAACGGAATGTGAGCTGAGTCTTGAAAAATGAATGCAACTCAGGTATGCGGTCACAGGTAAAAGGGGGGGGTACTTCCGGCAAGGACACACCTGCAGGAAGGCAGGTGCAAGAAAAGCTGGGGAAGGAGTGTACCAGGAAAATGGTGAGAAACTGATTTTGTCTGTACCGTGGAGTGCATAAAACAGAACACTGAAATGAGATTGCAAGAACAAGCCCAGAGATGGTCCTGAAGATAGAAAAGGGCCTGGGCTTTCTTCTCGAGGAAGCAAGGAGTGATTGAAAGTCTCTGAGAAAGGCCTTGATATGATGAAATGTATCTGTTAGGAAGAGTATGACAGGCCAGAGATACTTTGACCTTCAAGAAGTAAATGAATCCACAAAACCTTTTCTATTTTCTATGTTAAACTATTTCAATGATACATACAGACAGTCCAAGTCTCTGGAAGTTATAGAGAGAAGAAGAAAACAGGAGTGTGTTTCTATGTTTCACAGAACACTTACTTACTTCTAAACACCTGAGAGAACATATTTTTATCCAAAGTGTTACAAAGCTAACTCAGCTGTTCCCAGAATATCACCTGATTATAACAATGTTGCAATGAAAGTAAAAACTCCTGGTTGTTCAATACACTATCTTTGTCATTCGCCACCCAAAACCATCCTTACAAGTCCATGGGGACATTCAAGAACAGCATGTGTTACAGAAGAATACTTGCCCAGAACATTCTGTCCTCTACTGTAACAGTCTGTCTCACTGAGAATCTATGTTCAAGACCAGGGGTGGGTAGTGGTGGGAAGAGGAGGGAATTGGAGTCAAACCTTCCTGGCTGGCCTAAAGGAGTTTACAACCTGTTGGGGGAAGAAGAAGCAGTCACATTCATACATGCCCACCAAAATGCAAGAGCTGAGGGTCAAAGCAAAAGCAGAAATAAAGCACTGAGGGGCACAGAAGGAGTAGTTTATTTTGCCTAGAAGAATTGGTGAATGCTTCATGGAGATCTGACATTCAAAGAACACATTTTTAAAGTTGAAAAGATCTTAGAGATATCCACTTCAACCTCTCCACTGTACTTCGGAGAAAACTAGAAGAACTTAATGACAAGTATGAAGTGAACAATTGGCTTCTGGCACTTTGGCCTGAGAGTCAAGTGTTTGAGCTCCCATTTCACTGACCAAGATTCCAACTGGTACAGGAAGACGGAGAGAACAGAGAAGGGGTGAGAGAGGACATACACGCTGAGGAAAGAACAAAGTTATGAAGAATGCTGTGTTTGGAGAAGGATGCTGGTCATCAGGAGCAACGAGTTGTTTGAGCTGTAATGACAGCCACCTGCGGAGGCCCTAAAAGGCCAACTTAGAGAATCCTGACTTGGTTGCAGGCAGTGAGAAGTCATTGAAGGTCATGGAAGATGAATTTGACATGGGGCAGACAAGAAAGAGTGGGGAGAGAACCTGACAGCTGGGACCGGAGCTCTGAACTGGTGCTGGACCACTAGGACTGGAGCACCAGGAAAGGCGGAGAGATGCAGGCAGGCAGGAATGGGGCACCACTTGGCAGCCACTGGACGTCAGGGGCTGACGACTAGGAAACCGGCCAAGTCACTCCCAAGACTTCTAACCTGGGAACTGAGAGGGCTGATGATTCTAGTACCAAAGATAAAGAATAAAAAATGGAAAAGTCAGAGAGAAGGGACTGTGAGAGAGTAAGACCAGTTCTGACTGGGATGAATTTGAGGTTCTGGGGGGACACTGAAGTATGAATCCAGCTGTAAAAGACCATTCTGTGTGGCGTGGGCCCAGCTCCCACTCAGAGATGAACAGGACCCACGCCCATGGATAGGTTCTCTCGTGGGGAATCAGGCCTGCAATGTGCCTAGGCTGCTTTGAGTCCTACTCTAGCTAAAAAACTCCCTCACCCTGATTTGTAGCAAACATTTACTGCAAAGTAACTTCCTAAAATCCACGCTAAACATTCCAAGGATGAGTGTAACCAGTTCAAACACTTTTGCCTTTTCATTTGCAAATATCCCTCTTCTGTGATGTGATTAGTGGCATTGGCTCCTTTGTTTTCCGTAAAAGGTAAACCACCTAAAGCGAACCTGTGCATAGTAAATGAGGACCATCATGTAATGTGCAGAGATAGAAATAAAGGCCTGTCACGGCAGAGGTTGCGGCTTTTGCTCCCCTTGAGAGAAAAGCCATGCTGTCCCCTTTCCTCCACCGGAGTCAGTAGTCCGTGTGAATGTCTCATTTCATCCATAATGACGTGGACACTGTGGGCCAGTGTCTGCATCATCCAGCAGGAAACCAAAAGGAGGCACGTGGAACTCAGGAGAGGGGCCAACAGGAGTTGCTCTACAACTTCATGCTGAAGTCTGGGCCTCAGAAGGGGAGCTTATTAAACAGGGTTGTGGCAAACATGATCCGTTAGGGTGAGCTCACCATGGAGTAGGGTGGGCACCTCATCCAATGCAACTAGAGTCCTTATCAAAAGGGGAAACCGGGACACAGACAGGCATACAGGGACAATGCTGTGCAGAGACGAAGGCAGAGGTAAACCAGGGAACCCCAAAGAGTGCCAGTGGCCACCAGGAGCTAAAAAGGAGGCTGGATCAGATTCTCCCTCCCAGCCCTCAGATGAAACCAGCCCTGCCCACCACACCTTCATTTTAGCCTCTGGACTATGAGACAATACTTTTCTTATTTCTTTTTTTATAGCCACTCTAATTTGGAGTATTTTGTTACAGCAGCCCTAGCAAACTGATAGAGGCCAAGACTGTAACCAGCAGATACGGGAGATTGTTAAAACAAAGGCTACTTAAAGCCGTGAACAGAAATGTCCAGAAGCATCTCGAGGAGAGAGGCATGTTCACCACTTGCAGAGCACCGAGGAAGGATGGGGCAGAAACAGTCCGGCGGTCTGCCTCCTTCTCGCTGCCCCTCCTCCGCCCCAGGACCGCTCTGTGCAGGCGCCGCCACCCCACAGCCACACCTCTTACCAGTCCAACTTGCTGGCACGTAAAAGGCTGAAAACAATCCTATTTTGTTAAATCATCCCAGCACAGATATTAGGTTAGTTAGAAGTGAATCACACAGTGTATTATCTGGAAAAGGGACATTTTAACAATTATATAATCTGAATAAAGAAATGCTTAAGTAGAACAGAAAGAGCACTTTACCTCTTCTCAAAAAGGTACAAGAAACCTGAAGGCTATCGATGTGCATGAGTAAACCCTCCTCTGGCGATGGAAAAGTGGTTTCATTACCATCACGGGCCGTGAACACTCTGGTATTTTAGGCATGTTGCAGACACCAAAAAGGTGTGTAATTCGGTAATCCTGTCAGATACAAGTACTACACATCTACGTAGGAGGTATACAGATGAACCGTGAAATCACAATGCCTTACTGTTCATCAAGGTTATTTTGGATTTTCAAGGTAATCTGACTAGAAGGCTATCAGAGTAATTATATAGTGCCATATTCATTTACAGCATGATATCTCAAAACATTTATATATGTTTTTCATATAAACAGAACTTCAGCCTCACTTTACAGATTTAATGGGTATTAGCATAAATTACAACAAAGAATACAAGCTTAATCAAGTTCAGACCTGGCTGCCGAGCTCACTTCGCTCCCTTTTCCACCCTCCACTCCCTAAACTTCTTCGCCAACATTAGCCGCCCTTTGAGGTGGATCACGCAACTATGATGAACCCTATGTCTAGTCTATTAGGAAAAGTATATGACATTAGTGTTCACCTGCAACAGCTAACAGGGAGACATGAGTCGGCTCACAGCGACGCAAATGCAGAAGTCACGTTTTCAAAGGCCCGCTGCTCGGGGAGCAGGTCTCTAACCCCTCTACTTCGTGGTTCTGCTGCTGCCAGAGATTTTTTTTTCAGTAAGTCATTTTAGGGGGAGGGGGAAAATTCTGTTTCATTTTTATTTGCTATACAAGTGAAAGGCATTTCATATTAATTATTTAGAAACATTTGCATATGTTCATTGGCTCACTTATTTATTTTTATCTTTATTGTATTTTTTGCCACAGGTAAGTCATCTTTGTTTTCCAAATGAGAGCGGTTTTTCTCTTTCTGACAGCCGTTTGTAACAGTGGCAACTTGGCAACTCCTTTGAAGTCCAGGTAAAGCAGCGAACACATGGACCACTGCCACATACTGAGCCAAAGAGGAAAGGGATTAAAAGTGGATTAAACCTGTGACAACGTAAGGTTATATATCTATCATACATATAGAAATATCCTGGAGGGATGCACACCCAAATGATCACAGTGCTTCTTTACAGTAGCACAGCTTTCGGTCTCCTACCCTACCCCTTCCCCACTTCCTAAGGGGTAGCTCTGAGCCTGGAGATGCTTAAAATTCCATAGAAAATACACACTGAAAAACCATGATATTATGGAAAAGGTCATAAGTACTATAAGAGACTAGAGATAAATGACTCGATGAATTCAGAGGATGAAAAGATTATTGTCCTAGTGAGACAAAGGAGAAGGTGGGAAAACCAGGAACATAGGACGTCAGAGGGAAGATGTGACCGAGTGCACATGTAGCATTGAGTCTGGCGGGAGAGGGAACGTGCGATCAAGGTAAGATGAGCAGTGGGAGGAGAGGCCAACAGCCACAGTGGGGCTTTGGTGCTCACGCTATGTGCTGGGCACAAACCAGTGCTAGGAATCCTCATGGGAAAACGCAATCTCCAGTCCCCAAGGTAGCCGGGAACCAAAGAAGGAAGGCCAGAGACGAAGAACCACAAGACACGTGGGTGTGGAGTGAGGGCAAGCGCAATACAAGGCATGCTGGTCGTGTCCTGATGGCAGACAAGGGTCTGAAATTCGTAGGCATGATGAAATTGTGCTTTGGATTATTTAATCCAGCAGAGGAATGATAAACGGCCTGGAAGGAGAACGCAGAGTTGGGGAGATGTGCTGGCTGAACCCAGGAAAGAGCCACAGAGGCCTGAGGGAGAAAGGGGTAAGAGGAAACACGCGATGATCTCCAGAGGACAACTTGACAACACAGCAAGACTTCAAGATGCCGACACTCTTTGACGCCATAGTCCCACTTCTAGGAATGCATCCTAAAATATAATTACTGAATGTGTGCAACTTTCACCTACAACATTGTTGACAATCGTGAAAAAGTGGAAACGACCTCAACATATGCCCATATGTGACTGATTTATTAAAGGAATACTATCCAACCACTAAAAATTGTTGTCAACAAAGTCATATTATTAAGCAAAAAAATCAGTTACACTAATATTTGTAAAAAGTGTTCCCATTTTGTTAAGAATGGGCAAAAGTAATATTTTACACACACACAGTCTGAAAGCTGCACACCAAACATTTAAGTTTTCTTTTTTTTTTGCATGTTGTCCATGTCCTAATCTTTCCAATAGTACACACAGCATATTATTTTTGTAAAAAAAAAAGTTAAAATGTTTATGAAACAAAACAGCCAAAGCCAAGGCTCAGGTAACGACAGAAGGACTGAGTAAGAGCCAGGGTGGGTGGTGGGCACCCTGACAATGTGGCTTAGTTGGTTGGGCGTCATCTGCGAAGCGAAAGCTCTCCAGTCCGATGCCCAGTCAGGAGGGCACGTGCCTGGGCTGCAGGTTTGGCCCTGGTTGGGGTGTGTTCGAGAGGCTATAGATCAATGTTTCTCCCTCACATCAATGTTCTTCTCCCTCTTTCTCCCTCCCTTCTCCTCCAAGAATAAATAAAATCTTCTTAAAAATTTAAAAAAAAAAAAACTGGGAAGAAGGGGTTGGGACAGGGACTGAGAAAAGGAACCGATGACTGGACACTCCTACTACCTGAGGCTACCCCGGGTGGATAACCTCCGGTTCCTCCATCCCAGCCTGCTTGTGCTCATCCCCACTGGCATTGGCGCATTCACGCCCCATGTGGTCCCTTTCATCTCCTGCCCAGCTCCCACCTCCAGGCCAACTCTGTGGCTATGAAAGTTTTGGAGACTGCACATCAGGATCTGATCTATTCAGACTTCAGGAAGTTTGGTTGTAGACAACGCACCATATCAAAATCCAATTACCACTTTTACTTAAGGCTCATAACCACAAGAGTGCTTCACAAGAATAACTTCTCCTTATAACCCTCTTCTGTGTGTTATAACAGAAGCCAAACAATTGTCCAGGATTAATGGCAGAGATAAAAGTAAAATCTAACTCCAAAAAGAGGGCTCCAATCACCAGACCACCCAGGTGTAAGTATCCATGAATGTCCAGAAAAAAGACACACACACAGAGCTGGCCCTTCCTGTGATCACCAGTTTATCCAGAGTCTGGGCCTCCATTATTTCAACATCTTTACTAGCTTTGGAGCTTTTCCAGCTCTTTTATCTCCCTCCCAAATGCCTTGCAAAATACAGTGTTCAGGCCACGAAGCTCATAGGTACCCTCTACCTATTACCTGTACCTAGGCGATGCCCTAGACAGTACAGATACCATGAAAATGAGTAAGACTGACAGAATCTGTGTCCTCAAGAAATTATATTCCAGAAGGGAAGGCAGGCAAAGAGCACACACGCACGAACAGAAAGGTAAGATGACTCCACCATCAGATAATGCTGTGTAGAAGATGAGGAGTGCATTAAGCTAGGGTTCCTCAGCCCCAGACAGCCTATTTAACTGGTCTGAGGAGGACCTAAGCCACCATTTGGTTTTGGGTTTTTTTAAAACTTTCCAAGTGGTTCTACCCTTTAGCCAAGCTTGAGAATGATAGGGATGGCAAAGAGGGAGCCACTCAGCCTAAGGTGGTCAGCAAATGCCTCTTAGAAGGTGACATTAAGATCACAAAAAGAAGGAAGCACCAGGAAGATCGGGAGGAGGGTATTTGGGGCAGAAGAAACCTCAGTGCAAGAGCCTGCCCTAGGATGGGCCAACCTGGGCTAGTTCCATGGGGCAGGAGACACCTGCGTGGCTGGAGGCTAGAGGAGGAGGGAAGTGAGCAGGGATGTGGGCATGAAGGGGTGTGCAAGGCACACCTGTGTGGACTGAATTCCAAGCACACATGAGAGACAGCCATTGTTGGAAGGTTCTACTCAGGACCCTGTGGTGTGCAGACTACAGGGCCCAGCAGTAAGTCCACCATCAGGAAGTGGCTGCAGCAGGCTGGACTGGAGTGAAGCAGGAGAGACATGAAATGTGAAGTGGTCAAACCCAGGATATGTTTTCTAGACAGAGCTGGGGGCCTGGAGTGGGGGGCTTGTTCCAGAAGTCCAAGCACACCACTTTTAAAAGAGGGCAAGTCAGGTGCCAGCTGGGGACTCCTGGTGGCCTGTGGCTGCAGGGACAGTGGCAGCCAGAAGCACAGACAGACTCCAAGGTCCTGAGGTTACTGAAGATGTGAAAACTGCTAGCCAGGCAATGACAGAGCTCATAAAGAAAGATTTTATTTAATAGTCCAGATGATGGTCAGTGAGCAAACAATCTATGCTTCACAGTCCCAATTATGCAAATTTCTTAACAGGATCTAAAATGAAATAATGAATTATCACCTAATTTTATATTCTAAAAACCATCAGTAATAAGGTAGAAAGAGACCCAAGATCCAGTTTTTCTTTTGCCTAACTAATTGATCTTGCCAGGCAAGTTGGGGGGACTGCCTTTCCCGATCTATAAAAGGTGCTCTCTCCCATGCCTTTCACCCCATGATCCCCTTTTCTTCCATGTTCAGTTGCGGGCAGCCTGGCGGGCCCCTCTGGCTCTGGCACTGACTTCGGCATTCCCGGGGGTGCATCTGTTCTGAGGCCAGCTGGGCTTCTCAGCTCAGGTTCAAATCTCACTGCAGCCCTTGCCAAGGACCTATTTAAATTCATTGGCTCCAGTGAAATCTGGCAGATTGAATATTGTTCAAACAAGTAGGCTACTGCCTGGCTTTAAAAACCTATTAAAGATTTTATTAGCAATTTTACTGTATTGTTATCATGAGTTTAGCCTATAAATACCACCTCTGCACGTATCACTGCCTCCAGATTGCCAAAAAAAGATAAATATATAGGCTCTCGTAACTGTGAGCTTAGCACAGTAAGCGATACGCCCATACTACCTGTCTGCTGCCTTGTATTTCATTTCGATAGCACTTGAGCTGCCCAAGGCTCGCTGTGCCAACTGGTGGGATTTATGGAGGGCGGTTTTGTACCTCTGACATTTTCATCTGTACCAGGGAGATCACACACATTTACCAGATGTGATTCACCCCTTCTACTTCTCTTTGCTAATAGTTAATTCAATTACACTCTAGAAAATGTCTTTCACCTACATATCCTCTGTTCCGCATCCCTTCTTCCCCTCCCTGTTAAATAATATGGCCTGATGACCTCAGAAGAGTGTGTCCCCTTGTCCTGTCACCACCCCGATAGCCCATCTTTCAACCTTTGAGTCATACAAAAAGCTCTAATCGTGGCCAAGTCCCACGCGAGTAATACTGCATCGAGAAGAACCACCATACCTTTTCAAAACTAAAGGCAAATCGTATTCTGTATCTTCATAAGACCCTAAATAGATACCCTATTATTTCTTAAACACTAATAGACACATTTTTAAAAAAACCTAAAAATCTATTTCATCATATTACATTGTCTCTATTTTGTAAAATTACCACTATTGACAGCAGAATTTAAGGTGTATCACAAATATTCTGTATTTTAATTACATTATAGATTAAACAGTATTTTGAGATCTATCCAATGACTTTATGGAGGTTTTTTTTTTAAAGAAGTGTCCTAAGTTAAAAAAAAGAAACATAATTTTAAATTGGGTACTGCCATTAAAAGGAGAAAGAAGGCTATTGGCAAAAAAAAGGGGGAGAAGCAGTTGTAAACCATACTGGAAAATCAACTTAGGCAAGCCAAGTAGATTTTCAAAAGATCTAGGTTTTCTAAATCTTCCCTTCTTCTTCTTCTTTTTTATCCTCACCTGAGGACATGCTCATTGATTTTTGAGAGAGAGGAAGGAGGACAGAGAGAAAGAGAAAACCACTAATGTGAGGGAGAAATACCAATTAGTTGCCTCTCATACATGCCCTGGCCAGGACTGAACCTGCAACCTAGGCATGTGCCCTGACTAGGAATCAAACCTGCGACCTTTCAGCTTATGGGATGATGCTCCAACCAACTGAGCCCCATCAGCCACGGTATCTTCCCTTATTGTTTTAATTGAGGCTGGATGAGAAGGTTTCAACTTTATTAAAATGCCAAATAAAGAATAATAAAAAGGAAATAAACTGCAGATAAGAAATCAGTAACTGAAAGCCAGCAGGCACACCAATTTGTTAACCAGCATTTTTGGGGTGACCCCTGTACACTGGCAATCACTGCAGAAAGTAGCCGGTTAATTGTCAGATTGCCACTGGACAACCAATTGCTTCAAATGCTCCCTAAAGAATACAGAGCGGAGCTCGGAGCTCGCACTGCCAACCCCTTTGTTCATCTGACTTCAGTCTCCAGTCTGATTGTTCCCTTGGTTTAGAGCTGAAAAGCACAAAAAGTACCCTCCACTCCAGAGACGCTGTGAGAGGCCAAGGCACCGAGGACGGCCTGAGGAAGAGTTTTCTCATGCACACTTTCAGCAGACCTCTGTATTACCTATGTATCTTCTCTGCTCAACTAGCACTTTAAAATATCAAAAAAATGAATGAATTAAATGATCTTTTAAACTGGAACACGGTGCCTTTCTCAAAGTGTTTTTCTGAACCTCGGAAGCAAGGTGGTGATGATTAAAACGACATCTGAAAACAAAAGGGGCCGAAGCACAGACACACAAAAGCAACAGGAGCAAATGGGCCACTTTCCTGCATCTGCCGATGATGAAATCCCAATTAGTCACTGTCACAAAAAGCCCAAAATGAAATAAACGGTCAACTACACTTTTAAAAACACATGAAATCAGTGTAACTGATTCCTCTTGGAGAAACATTGTCAATTACTCAGGAACAGTTTAACATTTTCTTCCATTCGGTTACAAATCCTATGTTTTGGCCCCACACAAAAACCTCTTTTGATATGATTGTAACATAAGCCACTGGCAAAGCAAACATTAAGCGACTGAAACAGTCTTTATCATATTTTTAAAAATAAAATTATTCGTGGTGTGGGCAAGAAGAAACAGAGAAGTACACAGACTTGAGCCAGAATATCACACACACATACACAACAGCCAACATTAATATCTGCTGCGCCAGCTGAATTCAAATTAACCCAATTTTACATGTTAATTAAACCAGCTATTTTCTTCTTATTGTATTTTTCCTTCTTAAATAGTAGAGTCTACAAGTGATTCCCAACAGACTTGTTCCAGCAACAATGACGTATTCATTTACTTCTATTATGACCATACAATACAGTAACTGAGCAGTAATTTTTCACAGTCAATTACATGTGTGGGTCTTTATGCTTAAAGATGCTGAAATAATGTGTACTATAGAGCCATATGCCTAAATCTCCAGTCTGCCTGAGGCAGTTGCCTGGGTAACACATTTTCTCTCCGGTTTAGCATAACCCTTCATTGAATATCATTAGGTGTCATTAAATAGCAAACATTAACATGAACTTCAATATACTACTTAGATAGAGTCATTTTACCCATGTAAACAAGTGCTCCATCATTGATAAGAAGCTTAAAATTGATTATGCTTTTCTGTATTTAAGACCATGAAAAAGAAGGAAAAAAAAGTTCCCACGTGTTGATTCCAAATTGAATTTGCAGAAATTTCTGTTACCAAAGGACAACTCAGACCCAGTTTCAGGGGTAATGCTTCTCATCAGTAGGGTTGAAATAGTCCATGTAAGCATAGGAAGATTAGGTTTCTAAAATTTATTCAAAGTTGTAAAATATTTCCATCAATTTCATCTCAGAAAACCAAAGACTCGCCTCACCCTCTTTCCCAAGGGTGGGGAAAAGCACTCACGCTCAGTAACAATAAGTTTATTAAATAAAGTGTTTAAAAATCAAAGCACATGGTGATAATGAGAAGGCACAGGATACACCACGCATTATTTAAAAGACAGTATAGTAAATATTAAAAATTTAGTGAAGTGTTCTGTAGTTTGGATCTGGCAATATAGGGTTTATACAGGCTATTCCGGAACAATGCCGGCATTCAGAGCAGCAGCCACTCCCGACCATCTCCGTGAGCTTTCGCCCCACGCCACCTCAAACAAGCAACTACATCCGTGAAAAACCATGTGCTTTCTCTACAGTCTTAACACTTCCAACCCCCTTAGCCAACCAGATCACCACGCTTGAACCATGGAATCACAAGCTTCCTGAGACACAGCATAATTCCCTGTACTGTAAGACTAAACTCTCGGCCTCTAAGGAACTACAACTTGTCCTCTGTCACCTTCATTACAAAGGGCCTCCAACTTTTCAGTGTTGAAGGGCACACACGAAGACAGAATGGACGTCAACAGGCATGGCTACCTCCAATGTACTTTCCCACCCTTCCCATTCCAGGAGAAAGGTGTGCTCCAAAGCCCTGGAAGTGGAGGTGAAAGAACTGATCGAAGCCCAGGAGGCAGCCCCAAATCTGTCCATGGTCAGCGCAAGAACAACTAGAGAAATCTCTGCCCAGGACAAATGGGTTCTTCCTGATGGGGACTGAGATCACAGATACAACTATGACGCTGAACTGGGATCTTTTTCTTTTTCCAACATCCGTTTCCTAATCCCAAATACGGAAGAAATGGCCACGGGAAATGGAGTGACTTAGCCTTGGGCAGCCCTGTCTCACTTCCCACTGTTCCACAGACATTCATGCAGCTGTTTGCAAAGGGGACTAAAGCCTCAGTCGCCATGGTCAGGCGGGGGCTGAGATGTGATAAACAAAAAGAAAAAATTATCTCATAGTAAATGTATATTCCATTTTGGTTTCAGCACTCTGCTTTGAAATGAGGTTAATCATGAAAAATCGATAACAAGAACAAATCTTTAAGTAAAATATTTGCAAGATCTACTGGAATCAGCATAGATTCAGTCACATCTCTGAAGCCTCCGTAATGAGTCCTGTTCTGAGTGATTATATAAGATGTTGTAGGATTTCAAATAAAATTAAAACTAAATTGTATAAACTGTCATTACAGGGAAAAAGTAGCCTAGTAACTCAGGAAACATAATTAATGAGAACTGAAATAAACAGTGATTTCTGCTTACAATATTCTGATTGTCCTCTTTCTGGATTTAACCCCAAACCACAATAAACGGAATGCTATTTCCATCCCTATCCCCATACAGATTAATTAAAAGTCAACTATATGAACATAATTTGCTTGCCTAAGAACAGGCCAAGACCTAGTAAACAAAAAATATACATTTGTTATATTTAATTATGTTTTGCATTACAAATTATCTTGAACAAAATATAATGAGTTTACCTATTAACCCAGACCACCCAAGAATGCAGAGTTGCATGAACATTTACCTGAGCCTAGTCTACCCAGGTAAATTTTATTTCACTGCCTGGAACAACTTATGTAAATTCTGAAAAACAGGTAGGGAAAGAAAAATTTTCTGTCCCAATTGATCCAACATGTTTTCCCATCCCACTCCACGCTATCTTCGCATCCATTAGCATGTACTATTTCTAAAGTTCTCATAACAATACCAAGCTTTTTTAGAGGCAGACAAGTATGACACAGAACAGCAATTGTAAATAACAATAAAATTGGAAACTGTAGGGAGTACTTTATGTTTTTGCAAAAGCAAATTAAGCTTCAAGACTCTGAGGTTCTTTTGCTTTTTCTAGGTATAGTGGCTGCTAATTGTGGAAAAGCAACATCTGAGCTCAGGGCTTTTTCCTTTAGTAAGTTGGTGACTGTTTTACTCCCTGACTTTAAAAAAGAAAAAGAAAGTACTAACCAGAAAATCAAAAAGCAATAAAAAGAGGGTTTCAATATGAGTTACACAGTCAGCCAATCCTCAGGTACTTTCAAGGGGAGTTTTCCCCAAATGGACATGCAACAACATTAGCGAGTTTTACACATTACACTCTAACAGGCCACGAGCAGGGTGAGGCGCCCAGCCAGCGAAATCCTTGGCTTTCCCTCACAGGGGGCTGCAGGGGAAGGGCGGGAGCCTCAAGGAGGATCAAGAACCTAATCCTACAGGTGCTTTCTTGATTAAAAAACCTGATTTTTGTAAAAACGAGAATGCCTCCCACACTATGTGATACCAGCCCATTGGGAGAGGATAAAAGCAAAGACAAGAGAATAAAAAATGATTTGCTTAAAGCTTCACACCAGTCACAGATGCCATGACATGTTACAGTGTTCCTGGGGCAAAATGACTGCAGCGGATTTTAACACATGGAGTCCCAATACAGAACCGGAAAGACAGCCCAAGAACCGTCCCCTCATCAGCTTGGTAACAGTCCCTCACACATGCCTGGCACTTTATACACAATCCATTGAAATTCATTAGGAAAAAACAAAACACTGATGGAGTGCTACTGTACTATGTGCCAGCCACACTGCTCTAGGACCTCCAGACTCAGCAGTGCCAGACAAAATCCCGGCCTTCCTGGAGCTTACGGTCAAGTGTGTATGAGAAGATAAAGTGGGGGAAGACAATAAAATAGTAAAATCTTTGTTATAAGAGGATCACTAAGAGAAGCACTGCAGTAAAAGGGAAAAGGAGTGTTGGGTGCCATTTAAAGCAGTGTTCGGGGAAAGCCTCCCTAAGGAGGAGTCCTCAGAGCGAAGACCTTAAGGAGGTGAGTGAGTTTCTTAGGGGAAGAGGACGTGCAAAGGCCCTGAGGTGACACAGCCTGGGGTGCTCAAGAGGCCGCAAGAAGACCAAGGCTCGGGGCGGGGAGGACGGCAGGAGATGAAGTGGTGCATGGGAAGGAAAGAGTGGGCACTGCAGGCCCTGGCTGGCCACACTAAGGACTTTGGCTTCTACTCTGAGTGAAATAAGGAATCATAAAGGTTGTGAGCCAGAGAGTGAAATGATCCAACTTAGTTTTTTAAATCTTCACTTGAGGATATGTTTTATCGATTTTAGAGAGAGAGGAAGCGAGGGTAGGGAGAGAGAGATGAGAGAGAAACATGCATCGGTTGCCTCCTATACACACCCCAACCAGGACGGAACACACAGCCTAGGCGTATGTTCCCTGATTGGGAACTGAACCCTCAACCTTTTGGTCTAGAAGATGACTCTCCAACCAACTGAGCCACTGGGCCAGGGCCCAACTTAGGTTTTCACAGGATCACTCTGGCTGCTGTGCTGAACAGACAGTAGGAAAGACTAGGAGGGGGAACACTTGTTAAGGGGCCATTACAATAATCAGAGTGAGAGCTGGTCATGCTTCGGACTAAGGTAGTAGCAGCAAAGAAGTAAGATGTGGTTATAATCTGGTTACAGAGTAATATCCCCCCATAATGCTACAAACAGAACAAAAAAGAAACTAAATCACATGAAGTGCAGGGTCATATTATAGGGAGTTCAAGTACTTGCTAAGAGAAAATATAAAGAACTAGACAACTGGGAAACGCATGCCAATCACAACCGAACTGTACAGTGAATTACTGGGAGCTTTAGAATTTCTCTTCTTTTGGTGCTCATTTCATAGTTTTATTTCTGAGAAGACACGTTTATATGAACACAGAGAGAAAACAAACGAAGCACAACGACAGTGGCAGGTGCCGTGCTGCCCTGCGGACGGTTGTCAGCACCTTCACCAGCAACTGGGGCTGCGGCTGAACGTGGGCTCCCCAATAGAAACCAAGCTGATGAGCCTTTTCACTAAGCTCTCCTACAGGGATGCCCTGGTCAGGGAGCCTCACGTCCTACGTCCTTGGGTGCTGAGTACAGCAGTTATGAACTTGGAGTTGGAAACTTCTCAATAGCTTGTGCCAAGAGCCTTTACGAACAAGACCAAGTAACTGAGCTCGCCTCGGAGTGTGCCTGGGGATCTGTTCTCATTTGGCGGCTGCCCCTAGACCTGGGCACTGGGGCTTTGTCTTTCTTGGTCAACTTCCCTCTTCCTCTTGTTTATGTTTTGGACACTTGAGGTTTGAGAGGCCTATTAGGTATGCAAACGAAGATCTCAAGGGAGCAGCTGGCTGATCTCACTCTGGAGTTCAACGGGGATGAGAGGGCTCGAGACACCAGGTAGAAGTTATGAAGTATCGAGAACCACGAGATGAGATCCCCCAAGACCTAGTTAGGGGAAAAACAGAAGTTCAAGGACGGGCCCTGGGAATGGGAGGTGAGGAAGAAACGAAAGCAGACTGGGAAAGGACAGCCCAGGAGGTGTAAGAAAAGCTAGAGGGAGTGAGCTGTGAAAGTACAGAGAGCATCTCACGAAGGTGTGAGGGACCAACTGTGTCACTGCCAGGACTAATACCACCGTTGGATTTTGCAGAGGCGGCGGCTGTGAGATAGCACAAAATACCTACACGTGGGTCTCTGCTGCGGGCTCCTGGCACAGAGCCCCTAAACCTTTGTGTCTCCTAGGTGACAAGAGCACCAGGAGCATCTTTTGTTTCAGTGTTTGGTTCTTGACCCCAGTTCCTGACACAGGTCCTAAATCCCTTGGTTTCCTGGGTGACAGCAGTGCCTTTTGCCCTTCTGAGGTAACTCTGGGCACTCCTGGATGGGTGTTAGTCAGGAGAAAGACTGAGCCATGATGAGAAATGCAGTTTTCAGCAGTGGAAATGGACTTAATAATTGATCATGCCTACGTGATGAGGCCTCCATAAAACCCCCCAAAACACAGGGTTCAGAGAGTTGCTGGGTGGGTGAACACGTGGCAGTTCTGGAATAGAGGCACGCCCAGAGAGGGCACAGAAGCTCCACGGCCCTCCCCACGTACCTTGCCCCATGCGTCCCTTCCATCTGAGTGTCCACCTGCATCCTTTTTGGTATCTTTTTTTAATAAACTGGTAAACAGTAAGTATACTGCTTTCCTGAGTTCTGTGAGCTGCTCTAGCAAATTAAGCCCATTTGAGGACAGAGTTGTAAGAACCTCTGAGTTCCAGTGGATGAGTCAGAGGCACAGATAACGATCTGGGCTTGCGACTAGTGTCTGCAGTGTAGTGGGCACTCTTGTAGGACTGAGCCTCTGACTTGTGGGCGGATAGCGTCAGAACCAAGTTAAATTGGAGGACACCCAACTGGTGTTATAGAATTACTTGGTATACGGGAACAAGAAGCCACACATTTGGTGACCAGAAGAATCAGAAGTGAAATGTTCTGTGAGGGCAGTAAATGAGAGACACAGAGGAAGAACGAGTTTTTCCTTCTCGGGATCTTAACAAGAGCAGACTCAGGAGAGCCATGGAGGGAAAGCCGAGGGGAGCGGATTCGAGCACGAACGGCAGAGGCGAACTGCCGAGGTTCCTGCGGAAAGAGCAGAAGTGGGCAGAGCTGGAGGAGGAAGGGGAATCACAAGAAGTTTTCCTTCATATGGGTGGAATGCGTGAGTGCTTCCAGGAAAGACCCCAGTGAAGAGGGAGAAAGGTGGGAGGTGGTAATGTAGGAAAGGCAAGTTATGCTGGAGCAGTATTTGTGAGCCAAGTGAGAAGGGAAGCTAGCTCATCGATTCATTGATGTCATTCCACTGCGTAACAACACACACGTGCTCACAGAGCAAGTCCCATATTTTGCCTTGTCTAGTCACACATTTTTGCCCAAACTTTTGAGGGAAAAATGAGGATATGCATTATACATGGATAGTACCTGAAATACCTTGTCTCTGTTCTTGTTTTGAAATTATTTGTTACATAAAATTTCTTGTACCATAATATGTTGAAAAATAAATGCTAAATTCCTTTGTAATACAAAAAGCAAGTATCTGACTATAAATAAATAAAAATTTGAGTTAAAAATTAAAATGAAAGATTTTTTTCCCGAAAGGATGGACCAAAAACGTGGGTGTGCATTATACATTTGAGTGCATTAAACACGGCAAAATACGGTACTAAGCCCATTTAGTCAGATAAGAAAATGGGCCCAGAAAGATTAGGTCCCTTGTCTAAGGTCCCAGAGCTTTTAAGAGACTTGATAGGATGTGAGTGTGATTTTTGCAACCATTGTCCGTGTTCCCATTCGAACAATCAGCTCTCTCTAAGGGCAGCAGTTACCAGTAGAAGGAGCAACACTGAGTCACCTAACATGGACGCCTCTGTCCTGTATGCATGGCTGAGGGGAAGGGAGGCACATGGCCTCGGAAGTGTTTAGTACAGGAAAGTGGGGGAAGCAGAAGGACATCCTGAATGTAGTTATGGTTCCTCTGGTTCGTTTTGGTGTGTCCAGTTCTCTTTGATGAGAGCCCTAAGAGAAGGCCTGGGAAAATATCCTTCTGATACAAATAAGATAAACCTCAAAAGCAATGCTCCACAAAATTTAACATGAGTTAGAATTAGGGAAATGACTTAAAATGTGTGTTCTAACACTACACAGCCATAAAAAATACAGAAGATTTCTTTACATATACACAGAGTGATCTTCAATATCTGGCTAAGTGACAACATTAAGTGAGTGTGTGTCCTGAAGACCAATACTGCACACGAGCTGCAGTGGTTAACTGTGTATGTCAACTTGACTGGGACCTGGATTGAAATCACTAAACGTCTTTTCTGGGTGTCTGCAAGGGTGTTCCTGGATGAGATTAGCGTTCAAAGGGGCAAACTGAGTAGAGCAGATGGCCTTCCCCAGTGTGTGTGGGTATCGTCCAGACTGCTGAGGGCCTGAATGAACAGAAAGGAAGGAGGAAGAATTGCAATCCCTGCTGACCGACTGAGCTGGGACACTCATTCTCTCCTTCCCGTGGACTGGGACTTACATCATC
>PVIA01015061.1:0-24232 GCA_004024845.1 Tonatia bakeri
GATGGCCTATGACCGGTATGTGGCCATCTGCCACCCCCTGCACTACACGATCACCATGAACCCACGCCTGTGTGGCCTGCTGGTTCTGTTGTGTTGGTTCATCATATTCTGGGTCTCCCTGGTTCATATTCTACTGATGAGGAGGCTGACCTTCTGTGCAGGAACTGAAATTCCACATTTCTTCTGTGAACTGGCTCAGGTTCTCAAGGTAGCCTGCTCAGACACCTTCATCAATAATGTCTTCATGTATGTGATTGCTGCCCTACTGGGTGTGATTCCTGTCACTGGAATTCTCTATTCTTATGCTCAGATCATCTCCTCTTTAATGAGAATGTCCTCTGCAGGGGGAAAATATAAAGCATTTTCCACCTGTGGGTCTCACCTCACTGCAGTCTCCTTGTTCTGTGGGTCAGGGCTGGGGGTCTATCTCAGTTCTGCTGTCACCCATTCTTCCCTGCAAAGCTCAGTGGCCTCAGTGATGTACACTGTGGTCACCCCCATGCTGAACCCCTTCATCTATAGCCTGAGGAACAAGGATGTGAAGGGGGCCTTGGGAAGGCTCCTCAACCCGGCAGCACCTTGTCCGTGATGGATCACTGGCCCCAGAACTAAGTGTACATTGTGGACCCCAAAAATTAATGTTGCAAATTTAAATATCCTGGTTCTTTTTCTCTCCTATAAGACATTATTGATTTCTTCTATCCAAAGCACAGATGATTTCCCTTGTCTTTGTTTTTGTATTAGTACTGGTTTGGTTCTTCTCAGCAACTCCCTGAGAAACTTCTTTTTGATTTTTCATCCCTACATGCTCTCCACAATGCTCCTTGTTTGGCCAGCATCTTGCAGCTATTCTTAAGATTTCTAACTTTAAATTTAAAGCACTTGTCAGATCAAGTGCTGACTTAGTTTCCCAGAAAGTTATCCTCATACCTGACTAATCTTCACCCTAATTTGCTTGTATGGTTGTTTTTTTTTTTTTCCAGAAGAAATGGTGTGGAAAGCATACATTAACCAGAACAAAATGCTTGCAATATCAGGCCTATACATGTTTCTTCACATAAATGACTTAATTTCATATTAAAAATATTTCTTTGAGGCATTGTCTCTCATTTACTTCACTTTTCAAAAGAAAAGACTGAGATTCAGGTAGACTACAACCTGGCCAGGTGACTTTGCTATTCTGCCTTTCACAACAACAGTGATGTGATTTCAACTTCAAAGGAAGAATCTAGGTTTTAAAGGTGTTTTCTTCAGATAACATAGAAATCACTGCCTGGGAAAATTGACATGTCAGTCCTTGTGATTGTTCTTTCACCCATCATCCTTCCTTTCCTATTTTCTTGACCATTGTTTTCCATAATTGCAATTTTGAGATATGCCCTCTAGGAACCAAAAACATGTAATAATGAATACAATAAAATAAGATTTGTTTTCTCATGTGTTTTAATTATTTGGAATTCTGTGGGAGTGCATCAAAAATAATAGTTACACATGTGTGGAACATGTTTAGAACTTAATTCACTTTGGGGGAAGAATGTTGCTAGAAGTGAGTCTGCAAGGAAGCATTAAGTAGTCCATGGTTCCTCCCACATTCCCCCCACATTCCCTGGGATCCTCTTGCCACCTTCACTGCGTGGCTGCCAACATCCAGCACCAGCTAAAACGTACTTTGCCCCATATATGGCAGCAGAGGTAACATAATAATTATGTCTTACACCTTTTGCTGGAGAGGTGTGGGATATACCATATCTTTCGTCCCTTATCTGGGATAATTCTGAGATTTAGATTTCATACCATTTACTGGAATTTCCCAACAGGATGAAACTCTTGTTCATTTTCAGTGGTACCTGACATGGTGCAAGCTTTATTCGATATATTTTCTTTTGTGCATCCACTTCTTCTCTCTCACATCCATGTTCCTTGCTCTTTCCAATAGTGTTTGCACTTTAATCCAGCAGTCACTTCTGCAGGAACAAAAACCAACACAGTGATAGTGATGTGCTGTATTAAGACAATATAAGGAAAGGCATTAGGGACTTTGGGAAAAAAAACAAAAACTAATTATTGGAATGGATTAAATGCTCCAATCAAAAGACATAGAATAGCTGAATGGATATGAAAGCATTACCCACACATATGCTGCCTACAAGAGACCCATCTCAGGACAAAAGATCTACACAGACTGAAAGTGAAGGGATGGAAACAAATTTTCAAAGCAAATGGACAGGGAAAAAAAGCCAGGATAGCAATACTCATATCAGACAACACAGACTTCAAAAAAGAACCATAAAGAGAGACCCAGAATGCCACTTCATAACACTCAAGGGAAGAATCGACCAAGAAGACATAAATGTTGTAAATATATATGCACCCAATATAGGAGAACCCAAATACATAAAGAAAATCTTAGAGGACTTCAAGAAAGATATTGACAGCAACACAATTATAGTAGGGGATTTTAACACCCCACTGTCAAAAATGGACAGATCTTCCAAACAAAATATCAACAAAGATATTGTGGCATTGAACAATGCCCTAGAGGAAATGGACTTAACTGATATATATAGAGCCCTTCATCCCAAAGAAGCAAAGTACACATTCTTTTCAAATGCACATGGAACATTTTCAAAAATAGGCCACATGGTAGGACACAAAGCAAGCCTCAACAAATTCAAGAAAATTGAAATCATACCAAGCATTTTCTGGGATCAAAAGGGACTGAAACTAGAAACCAACCCTAAGGGAAGAAACCCAAAACACTCAAAATCATGGAGATTGAATAGCATGCTATTAAACAATGAATGGGTCAAAATAAAGTTAGGGAAAAAATCAAAAAGTTTCTGGAAACAAACAAAAATGAACTTATAACAACCAAAAACTTATGGGACACAGTGAAGGCAGTCTTGAGAGGGAAGTTCATAGTGATACAGGCCTACCTAAAAAAGATAGAAATATTTCAAACAAACAACCTAACCCTATGCCTACAAGAACTCAAGGAACAACAACAAAGACAGCCCAGAGCAAGTAGGAAGAAGGAAATAACCAAGATCAGAGCAGAATTAAAAGATATAGAGACTAAAAGAACAATTCTAAGGATCAATAAATCCAGGAGCTGGTTCTTTGAAAAGATAAACAAAATCAACAAGCCTTTAAGGAGGCTCTTCAAGAAAAAAAGAGAGAAGACCTAAATAAACACAATCAGAAATGAAAGAGGAGAGATTACAACTGACACAACAGAAATACAAAGGATTGTAAGAAATTACTACTAAGAACTGTAGTAATTTCTTGAACTGTATGCCAAGAAATTTGAAAACCTAGATGAAATGGACAAATTTCTGGAAAAATATAGTCTTCCAAACCCAATGAAGAAGAAGCAAAAAGCCTGAATAGACTGATAACAGCAGATGAAATTGAAGCAGTAATCAAAAAACTCCTGACACACAAACCCCCTGGACTGGATGGTTTCACAGGAGAATTCTACAAAGCATTTAAGGAAGAGCTAACCCCTATCCTTCACAGACTCTTTCCAAAAATCCAAAAAGATGGAAGACTCCCAAGGTCTTTTTATGAAGCCAGCATCATTCTAATCTCAAAAACAGATAAAGACACAACAAAGAAAGAAAACTTCAGGCCAACATCGCTGATGAACATTGACACTAAAATCCTCAACAAAATATTGGCAAACAGCGTCCAATGATACATGAAAAAGATATCCACCATGACCAAGTGGGTTTCATCCAGGCATGCAAGGATGGTTCAATATTCGCAAATCAGTAAATGTAATACATCATATAAACAAAAGCAAAGACAAAAATCACACGATCATATCAATAGATGCAGAAAAAGGATTTGATAAGGTAGAGCACCCATTTATGATAAAAACACTCAGCAAAGTGGGAATAGAGGGAACATTCCTCAACATAATAAAGGCCATATATGAGAGACCTACAGCCAGCATCATACTCAATGAGCAAAAACTAAAATCTTTTCCACTAAGATCAGGAGCAAGACAAGGTTGTCCACTTTCACCACTTCTACTCAATATAGTATTGGAAGTTTTAGCCACAGCAATCAGACAAGAAAAGGAAATAAAATACATCCAAATCGGAAAGGAGGAAACAAAACTGTCATTGTTTGCAGATGACATGATAGTGTACGTAGAAAATCTTATAGACTCTACCAAAAAACTGCTCGACCTAATAAATGAATTTGGCAAAACAGCAGGATACAAAGTCAATATCCAGAAATCAAAGGAAGTTTTGTACACCAACAATGAAACAGCAGAAGCAGAAATCAAGAAAAAAATCCCATTTGATATAGCAAAAAGAAAAGTAAAATACCTAGGAATAAACCTAACTAAAGAGGTAAAAGACCTGTATTCTGAAAACTACACAACACTGAAGAAAATCAAGGAAGACTCAAATGGAAACATATACCATGTTCATGGATAGGAAGAATTAGCATCATCAAATTTCCATACCACCCAAAGCAATTCACAGATTCAATGCAATACCTATTAAAGTACCAATGGCATATTTCACAGACATAGAACAAACACTTCAAAAATTCATATGGAACCATAAATGATCCCAAATAGCTGCTGCAATTTTGAGAAAGAAGAGTAAAGTAGGAAGGATCACAATACCTGTCACTAAATTATACTAGAGGCCACTCTAATCAAAACAGCCTGGTACTGGCATAAAAACAGGCACATGGACCAATGGAACAGAACAGAGAGCCCAGAAATAAACCTAAGTCTCTACTGTCAATTAATATTTGACAAAGGGGTCAGCAACATAAAATGGAGTAACAATAGCATCTTCAACAAGTGGTGTTGGGAGAACTGGACAACTACATGCAGAAAAATGAATCTCAAGCACCAACTTACACCATATACAAAAATAAATTCGAGGTGGATAATAGATTCAAATATAAGCCACGCCACTATTAAAGTCCTAGAGGAGAACATAGGCAGGAAAATCTCAGATATTTCACACATCAAGATTTTTACTGATATGTCCGCCAGTGCAAAGGACATAAAGGAAAGAATAAACAAATTGGATCTCATCTAAATAAAAAGCTTCTGCATGGCTACAGAAAACAGTATCAAAATAAAAAGAGAATCAACTGTATGGGAAAACATTTGCTAATGATACCTCACACAAGGGTTTAATCTCCAAATTATATAAAGAACTTACACAACTCCACTCTAAGAAGACAAGCAACTCAATTTAAAAATGGGCAAAGGACTTGAACAGACACTTCTCCTAGGAAGACACACAGAGGATCCAGAGACACATGAAAAGATGCTCAATATCGCTAGCTATCAGAGAGATGCAAATTAAAACCACAGTGAGATACCACTTCACACCAGTCAGAATGGCCATCATAAACAAAGCAACAAACAAGAAGTGTTCGAGAGTTGTGGAGAAAAGTGAACCATAGTGCACTGTTGGTGTGATTGCAGACTGGTACAACTACTATGGAAAACAGTATAGAATTTTCTCAGAGAACTAAAAATGGATCTGCCTTTTAACCCAGCAATTCCTGTGCTGGAATTATATCCTAAGAACCCTGAAACACCAATCCAAAAGAACCTATGCACCCCAATGTTCATAGCAGCACAATTCACAATAGTCAAGTACTGGAAGCAACCTAGGTGCCCATCAGTAAATGAGTGGATCAAAAAACTATGGTACATTTACACAATGGAACTCTATACAGCAGAAAGAAAGAAGGATCTCCTACCCTTTTCAACAGCATGGATGGAACTGGAAAGCATTATGCTAAGTGAAATAAGCCAGGTGGTGAAAGACAAATAGCATATGATCTCACCTTTAACAGGAATCTAAAGAACAAGGCAGAGAAACAAGCAAAATATAGCCAAAGACACTGAAACAGAGACGAGTCTGACAGTGTTCCGAGGGGAGAGGGGAGGGAATTTCATGGGAAAAGAGGAAGGATTTGTAGGAACAATTATAAAGGACACAAGGACAAAAACTAGGAGGGATGGAAATGGGAGGGTGGTGGGGAGGGCTGGGTGGGTGGGCTGGGATGGGAGTAAAAGATAGAAAATTGTACTTGAACAACAGTTAAAATAAAATTTAAAAAAGAAAGTAATTATTGGAGTCTAAAATTGCTCAGAAACCATAATTTGTTACTTAGGAAAGACTTACTTGATGAGGCTTCATTTCACCTTGATTTCATTTAGTTTAATCCGATGTGTATTTGTTGCTTACTCTAAAAATTGAGGAGGGAACCAGAGAGATGCAGATAATTGCAATGCAGAGTGATGAGCATTAGAATTTTGGTGTGCAGTAGATCCTGTTAAAACAAAAGTTTTTTTAACTCATCTTCCATAATTCCAGTAAATACACACACAGATTCATTTTGCCTATTCTTGGATCTGATATAATTGAAACAATATAGTATTTAAACTTTTGTGTCTGACTGCTTTCACTTAATATAATGATTTTGAGGTTCAAAAAAATTTAATTTTTAAAAAATATTTTGAAAGAATCTTTAAAAAATACTTTATGTATTTTTAGGCAGAGTGGGAGGGAGGGAGAAAGAGAGGGAGAGACACATCAATGCAAGGTTGTCTCTCATGCAGCCCCCTCCAGGGACCTGACCTGCAACCCAAGCATGTGCCCTGACTGGGAATCCATCCAGTGACTTTACGGTTCTCAGCCTGTGTTCAATTCACTGAGCTACACCAGCCAGGGCAAAACTTTTTTTTTTTAATTTTTTAACATTTTTACTGAGGTACAATTTACACACATGGAATTCACTACTTGATGTAGCAAGTCCAATATTCTTAGTAAATTTATAGATTTATGTGATCATTAACAAAATACAATTTTAGAATATTTTTATCATGTCAAAAAATACCTTTTTGCCAATTTGTGGTTAATTACCACTCCCATCTCAGTGCTAGGAAACCACTGATCACTTTCTGTCTTTATAAATTTGTGTTTTCTAGATACTTTTATATAAATTGAATAATAAAATATGTGACCTTTTGTTTCTGGCTTCTACTTAGTGCACGTTCTTAAGGTCACTCATGTGGGAGTATGTATCTATATTGTCTTCCTTGAATTGAAGAATGGAATTCTATTGTATGTTTATACAACATTTGGTTATCTGTTCATGGGTGATGAACATTTCAATATTTCCAGTTTGGAGATATTATCAGTAGTGCTCCTGTGAATGTCTGTGCACATGTCTTTGTGTTGAGGCACATTTTTGTTTACCTTGTGTAAATTCATTTATCTTGGAGTGCAGTTATTGGGTCATATGGTAAATTTATGTTTAACTTTTTCAGAAACTGCTTAAGAGTTTTCCCAAGTGACTGCACCAACTTACATTCCAATGATAAATTCATGAAGATTCAGTATTTTCCATATCTTCACTAGTACCTTAGTATTCATGGGAAACTTCTCATAGGAGAATATGCTTGAGTACTGAATACAAAATGAGTAGAAATTTAACTGGAGAATATGTCTATCAGGAGGCATTTAAGAGTATGGCAATAAGGAAGACATATGAAACTAGGGCTAAGTTACTAGAAATAAGGTTGGATACATAGATGGAGGACAGATCATTGAGGTCATTAAGTTTTTTCATTTGTCTGCACAATAAAAGATATTGGTGCTTCTATTCAAGCCCTAAGGACTTCTCCATGCAACGACTCTGTTGGCCAGAGGCTGGTATTTCAGATTCCTTCTGTCTGAACCTTAAAAAAAACCAGGGTCTTCCTGTAACTTCATTTTTTAAAAGATTCTATTTATTTATTTTACAAAGAGAAGAAAGGAGGGAGAAACAGAGGGAGAGAAACATCAATTGGTTGCCTCTCACCCAAGCCCAAACTGGGAGCCAAACTCAAAAGCCAGGTGTGTGCCCCTACCAGAAAATGAACTGGTAGCCTTTGAATTTATGGTTGACGCACAATCCCCTGATCACACCGATCAGGGCCTTAACTTCATTTTTATCTGCATTGTACTTTCCTTGGATCTTCTCAGTCATGGCAGATCAGTGATTCCATCCAGGAGTGATTTTGCTTTTAAAAACATGGAGTACACATTTGACCTTAAGACCACCTACAGTAGCAGAAGCTATGACTGTCCCACTGACCTTTCTCTCATTAGTGTCCCCTTCCCCCACTCTCCCCTACAAAAGACCAACAGAAATTGTCAAAGAGGTTTTCCCAAAACTCATATAAAAAGTTGATCAAAGTAAAGGCAAAATAATCACATATAAATAAATGGGACCACATTCAACTAAAAAACTTCTGCATAGCAAAGGAAGCCATTGACAAAATGAAAAGGCAAAATACCAAATAGGAGAAAATATTTGAAAATCTGATGGGGGGTTAAATCCAAAATATATTTAAAAACTCACACAACTAAATAGCAAAATACAAAAAAAAATCTAATTTAGAAATAAGCAGAGGATCTGAATAGACATTTTTCCAGAGAAGACATACAGATGGCCAACAAGTACATGAAAAGGTGATTGATCCAAGATGGTGGCACAGTAGGTGGAAGATACAGTCACCTCCTCCCAGGACCAAACTGGATTTACAACTGAAATGTAAGACAATCAACCTTAGAAACTAACTGAAGACTAGCTGAGCAGAAATCATATAACCAAGAATTTCCAGAAAAAGCAACATCAGAACTGGAAGGAAGGACAGAGATACAAAAAAAGCCTAGCCCTGCTCCCAGAGCAGCAGCTGAGATTCCAAACAGATATCTCAACAGCAAAGCTCCCCCTGAGGAACGTGAGGTCTCAAAGCCATGTGGGGCTCTGCAGCCCAAAGTACCAGAGTGGGGAAGCGGTGCTCACAGAACATCTGACTGTGAACATTGGTGGGGATCTGTCCACCAGAGAGACAAGAGTCTGCTAGAGACACAGATGCCCTCTTACAGGGCCAACACACGATTCCACATATAAGAAAAATTATATGGTACTTAATCTTTTCTGACAGCCTATTTCAATTAGCATAATACTCTCTAGGCCAAGAAAAACTAAAAACACACACACAAAAAAAAACAAAAAGTAAGAGAAACTAAAAAGAAAAAAAATTTTCTTCAGGTCCATACATGCTGCTGCAAGAGATAAAAGTTTCATTTTCTTTTATTTTTCTTTCATTTTTTTATAGCCAAGTAGGATTTCATTGTGTAAATGCATAACAGCTTTTTTTTAATCCACTCTTCTAATGACAGGCACTTTGGCTGCTATCAACTCTTAGCTAATGTAAATAATGCTGCAATGAACACATACAAGGTCGGTCCAGAAAGTATTCACCTATGTAATAGGAAAAATAGAGATGTTTATTGAAGAACATCCAAGATACAAGAAACATTGTACATAGAACAATGATGCCTCAGTCCCCTTCAAAGTAGGCGCATTGGGGCTTTACACAGTTCTCCTGGAGTCACTTCCACTGTTCAAAACACTCTGCAAAATCCTTTGATGGAATCATCATCAGATTCTGCATCATATCATATTTTCCTGAATATCATAGATGGTCTGCAATCTCTTCCCTTTCAAAGATGATTTTAGTTTTGGGAAAAGCTAGAAGTCACAGAGAACCAAATCTGGGCTGTAGGTAGGCTGAATCACCTAGGTCATTTGATGTTTCATCCCAAATCATTGCATGAAACATGATGAATGTGCAGGCATGTTGTTGTGATGAATCTGCCAATGACAAGTAGCCCATAGGTGTGGCATTCTGAATCATCTGCATAGTTTCCACAGAGGAATGTTCAAGCTTAATGTAAAAATTGATGCAAATCCATTGCTTTATGTACCCAATCATTTTAAATGTGACGGCCACTCACTACACATGCTCATTCAATGGCGTCTACCGCCCCCACTGGCTAGTACAGTGAAGTCATCTTTGTTCAGTCATATGCAGTCCTGTCCACTCTCCTTGGCTGCCAGGTTACATCAATGTCACGCAAACCATTCTCTCTATATTAACAATGGCTGGAATTTTTCTGAACAGACATTATGTATGCTTCCGAGTTAGTGTTTCAGGATTCTTCAGATATATTTCCAGAAATGGACTTGCTGGGTCATAAGGCAGTTCCATTTCTAATTTTTTGAAGTAACTCCATACTGTTTTCCACAGTGGCTGAACCAATTTGCATTGCCACCAAAAGTGCAGGAGGGCTCTATTGTTTGTTGAGTCACTGAGGATAGGCATTCTGACAAGTGTGAGGTGATATCTCACTGTGTTTTTAATTTGCATTTCTTTGATGATTAGTGGACATTAAGCATTTTTTATGTGCCTATTGGTCATCTGTATATCCTCTTTGAAGAAGTGTCCATTCAGGTACTTTGGTCATTTTAAATTGGAATGCTTGCGTTTGTTTGTTTGTTTGTTTTACTTGCATGACAATTTAATTGATTGATTTTTTTATTGTTGATCAAGTACAGTTGTCTCCATTTTACCCCCACCACCCTCTACACCACCCATCCCCATACTCCACCCTCGATCCTACCCCCTTTGGCTTTGTCCTCTCTATATATTCCTTGATGACCCTCCCCCAACTTTCCCCTATTCCCCTCACCCCCACCCCTCTGGTTACCCTAAGTTTTTTCTTTATTTCAATGTCTCTAGTTATATTTTGCTTGCTCCTTTGTTTTGTTGCTTGGTGGGGGGAGGTTTGATGTTGAGTTTTATTAGTTTTTTATAAATGTTGAATATGAACCTATTGTAATTGGAAAATATGGTCTCCCATTCAGTGGGCCGTCTTTTCACTTTGTAATGATTGTCTTTGTTGTGCAAAACGTTTCTAATTTGATGTGCTCATTTGTATATTTTGTTCTTTTGTTTCCCTTGCCTGAAGAGATATAGCAGCAAAAAATATTGCTATGAGAAATGTCCAAGACTTTACTGCCAATGTTTTCTTCTAGGATTTTTATTGTTTTGAATCTAAACTTTGTCTTTTATCCATTTTGAGTTTATTTTTGTGTGTGATATAAGAAGGTGGTTACATTTCATTTTTTGCACATATATGTCCAATTTTCCCAACACCATTTATTAAATAGCCTATTTTTACCCCATTGTATTTTCTTGCCTCCTTAGTCAAGTATTACTTGACTATTTGGTGTGGGTTTATTTCTGGGCTCTATGTTTGTTCCATTAATCTATGTGTCTCTTTTTCCTGTGAGTACCATCCTGTTTTGATTACTAGGGCCTTGTAATATAGTTTAATAGCAGGTAACATGATTCCTCCAAGTTTGTTCTTCTTTCTCAAGACTGCTGTGGCTATTCATGGTGTTTTGTGCTCCTATAATTTTTTGAACATTTGTTCTAGTTCTGTGAAATACACTATTGGTATCTTGCTAGGAATTGCATTGAATCCTATATTCAATCAATTGGATTGTTTTGGATTGTATGGACATTTTAATAATGTTAACTCTTTTATCCATGAATATGACACATGCTTCCATTTATATTTTCTTCAATTTCCTTCTTCAGGTTATTATTATTTTCCAAGTACAACTTTTAAAGCCTTGGTTAAATTTCTTCCTAGGTTATTTTTATACAGCTGTAAATGAGATAATTTTTAGTTTTTTTTTCTAATTGTTTATTGTTGGTTTATAAAAATAAACTGAAACTGATTTCTGGATATTTGTTTTGTATCCTGCTATTTTACTGAATTCATTTATCAGTACTAGTAGTTTTTAGTGGAATCCTTAGGGTTTTCTACAGCGCATCATGTCACCTGCAAATAATGACAGCTTTGTTTTTTCTTTCTGGTTTGGATGGCTTTTTTTTCTTCTTCTTGCCCAATGCTGTGGCTAAGATTTCCAGTGCTATATTGAATAAGAATGGTGAAAGCAAACATGTCTGTTTAGTTCTTTTTTATATATCTTTTTATGAATTTTCTTTCAGGATAACTATATTATTCATCAAGGAATACACTTATAGAAGAATTACAAGTAAATAAGCAGAAATAATATAATTTTTTAAAGATTTTTATTTATTTATTTTTAGAAATGGAAGGGAGGGAGAAAGAGAGAGAGAGAAACATCAATGTGAGGTTGCTGGGGGCTGTAGCCTGCAACCCAGGCATGTGCCCTGACTGGGAATCAAACCTGCGATGCTTTGGTTCGCAGTCCACACTCAATCCACTGAGCTATGCCGGCCAGGGCCAGAAATAATATAATTTTTAAAAATCACAATTTTCTTATTTACTTATTTGTTTGTTTTATTGTTTTTCAAGTACAGTTTTCTGCTTTTTCCCCCCAAACTGCCTGACTACCCCACCCCTCTACACCTCCCTCCCCATTTCGAACCCCCTTGTTGTTGTCCATATGTCCTTTATAATTGTTCCTGTAAATCCTTCACCCTTTTCCCCTTTTATCCCCTCCCCTCTCTCTTCTGATCACTGTCAGCCTGTTCTCAATTTCAATATTTTGGTTATATTTTGCTTGCTTGTTCATTTTGTTGATTAGGTTCCTGTTAATGGTGAGATCATATGGTATTTGTCTTTCACTGCCTGGCTTATTTCGCTTAACATAATGCTTACCAGTTCCATCCATGCTGTTGCAAACGGTAGGAGCTCCTTCTTTCTTTCTGCTGCTGCATAGAATTCCATTGTGTAAATGTACCATAGTTTTTTGATCCATTCATTTACTGATGGGCATCTAGGTTGCTTCCAGCACTTAGCTATTGTAAATTGTGCTGCTATGAATATTTAGGTGCAAAGGTTCTTTTGGGTTGGTGTTTTAGGATTCCTAGGATAAAGTCCCAGCAGTGGAATTACTGGGTCGAAAGGCAGATCCATTTTTAGTTTTCTGAGGAAGTTCCATACTGTTTTCCACAGTGGCTGTACCAGTCTGCAGTCCCACCAACAGTGCACTAGGGTCCCCTTTTCTCCACAACCTCTCCAACACTTGTTGTTTGTTGTTTTGTTTATGATGGCCATTCTGACTGGTGTGAAGTGGTACCTCATTGTAGTTTTAATCTGCATCTCTCTGATAGCTAGTGATATTGAACATCGTTTCATGTGATTTTGGATCTTCTGTATGTCCTCCTTGGAGAAGTGTGTGTTCAAGTCCTTTGCCCATTTTTTAATTGGGTTGCTTGTCTTCTTACAGTGGAGTCATGTAAGTTCTTTATATATTTTGAAGATTACGCCCTTGTCTGAGGTATCATTAGCAAATATGTTTTCCGAGACAGTTGATTCTCTTTTTATTTTGATACTGTTTTCTTTAGCTGTACAGAAGCTTTTAATTTTGATGAGGTCCCATTTGTTTATTCTTTTCTTTATGTCTCTTGCTCTAGGGAACATGTCTGTAAAAAAGTTTTTGCATGATATATCTGAGATTTTCCTACCTATGTTCTCCTCTAGTACTTTAATGGTGTCACGGTTTATATTTAAGTCTTTTATCCATCTTGAGTTTATTTTTGTGTAAGGTGTAAGTTCGTGTTCTAGTTTCATTTTTTTGCATGTAGCTGTCCAATTCTCCCAGCACCATTTGTTGAAGAGGCTATTGTTACTCCATTTTATGTTGCTGCCTCCTTTGTCAAATATCAATTGACAGTAGAGACTTGGGTTTATTTCTGGGCTCTCTGTTCTGTTCCATTGGTCCATGTGCCTGTTCTTATGCCAGTACCAGGCTGTTTTGATTACCGTGGCCTTGTAGGAAAGTTTAGTGTCAGATATTGTGATCCCTCCTACTTTACTCTTCTTTTTCAATATTGCAGTAGATATTCGGGGTCGTTTATGGTTCCATACAAACTTTTGAAGTGTTTGTTCTATGTCTGTGAAATAAGCCATTGGTATTTAATAGGTATTGTGTTGAATGTGTAAATTGCTTTGGGTGGTATGGACATTTTGATGATATTAATTCTTCTATTCCATGAACACGGTATAAGTTTCCATTTGTTTGTGTCTTCCTTGATTTCTTTCCTCAGTGGTATATAGTTTTCTGAATACAGGTCTTTTACCTCTTTGGTTAGGTTTACTCCTAGGTATTTTATTTTTCTTTTTGCTATTTCAAATGGATTTTTTTCCTTGATTTCTGCTTCTGTTGTTCCATTGGTGGTGTACAGAAATGCCTTTGATTTCTGGATATTGACTTTGTATCCTGCTGTTTTGCCAAATACATTTATTAGGCCAAGCAGTTTTTTGGCTGAGTCTATAGGATTTTCTATGTACACTATCATGTCATCTGCAAACAATGACAGTTTTGTTTCCTCCTTTCCGATTTGGATGCATTTTATTTCCTTTACTTGTCTGATTGCTGTGGCTAAAATTTCCAATACTATATTGAATAGAAGTAGTGATAGTGGACAATCTTTTTTTGTTCCTTTTCTTAGTGGAAAACATTTTAGTTTTTGTCCATTGAGTATGATGCTGGCCTAGGTCTCTCATATATGTCCTTTATTATGTCGAGGAATGTTCCGTCTATTCCCACTTTGCTGAGTGTTTTTATCATAAATGGGTGCTCTACCTTATCAAATGCTTTTTCCGCGTCTATTGATCTGATCATGTGATTTTTGTCTTTGCTTTTGTTTATGTGATGTATTACATTGACTGATTTGCGAATATTGAACCATCCTTGCATGCCTGGATGAAACCCACTTGGTCATAGTGGATGATCTTTTTAATGTATTGTTGGATGCAGTGTGCCAGTATTTTGTTGAGGATTTTAGTGTCAATGTTCATCAGCATTGTTGGCCTGAAGTTTTCTTTCTTTGTTGTGTCTTTATCTAGTTTTGGAATAAGGATGATGTTGGCCTCATAAAAAGAGTTTGGGAGTCTTCCATCTTTTTGGATTTTCTGGAATAGTCTGTGAAGGATAGGGGTTAGCTCTTCCTTAAATGCTTTGTAGAATTCTCCTGTGAAACCATCCAGTCCAGGGCTTTTGTGTGTCAGGAGTTTTTTTTATTACTGCTTCCATTTCTTTTGCTGTTATTGGTCTGTTCAGGCTTTCTGCTTCTTTTTCATTGGGTTTTGGAAGATTATATTTTTCTAGAAATTTGTCCATTTCATCTAGGTTTTCAAATTTCTTGGCATACAGTTCTTCGTAGTAATTTCTTACAATCCTTTGTATTTCTGTGGTATTATTTGTGATCTCTCCTCTTTCATTTCTGATTGTGTTTATTTGGGTCTTCTCTCTTTTTTTCTTGAAGAGCCTCCTTAAAGGCTTGTTGATTTTGTTTATCTTTTCAAAAAACCAACTCCTGGATTCACTGATCCTTAGAATTGTGCTTTTAGTCTCTATGTCATTTAATTCTACTCTGATCTTGGTTATTTCTTTTCTTCTACTTGCTCTGGGCTGTCTTTGTTGTTGTTCCTCGAGTTCTTGTAGGCATAGGGTTAGGTTGTTTGTTTGAACTATTTCTATCTGTTTTAGGTAGGCCTGTATCACTATGAACTTCCCTCTCAAGACTGCCTTCACTGTGTTCCTCTAAGTTTTGGGTTGTTGTGAGTTCATTTTAATTTCTTTCCAGAAACCTTTTGATTTCTTCCCTAATTTCATTCTTGACCCATTCATTGTTTAATTGCATGCTGTTTAATCTCCATGATTTTGAGTGTTTTGGGTTTCTTTCCTTGGGATTGGTTTCTAGTTTCAGTCCCTTTTGATCCCAGATAATGCTTGGTATGATTTTGATTTTCTTGACATTGTTGAGACTTGCTTTGTGTCCTATCATGTGGTCTATCTTTGAAAATGTTCCATGTACATTTGAAAAGAATGTGTATTTAGCTTCTTTGGGATGGAGGGCTCTGTAAAAACCAGTTAAGTCCATTTCATCTAGGGCATTGTTCAATGCCATGATATCTTTGTTGATGTTTTGTTTGGAAGATCTGTCCATTTTTGAGAGTGGGGTGTTAAAATCCCCCACTATAATCATGCTGCTGTCAATATCTTTCTTGAAGTTCTCTAGGATTTTCTTTATGTATTTGGGTGCCCCTATGTTGGGTGCATATATATTTACAACATTGATGTCTTCTTGGTGGATTCTTCCCTTGAGTATTATGAAGTGACCTTCTGGGTCTCTCTTTATGGCCCTTTTTTGAAGTCTATTTTGTCTGAAATGAGTATTGATTGCTACCCAGCTTTTTTTTCCTGTCCATTTGCTTGGAAAATTTGTTTCCAGCCCTTCACTTTCAGCCTGTGCAGGTATTTCATCCTGAGGTGGGTCTGTTGTAGGTAGCATATGTGTGGGTCATGTTTTTTTATCCATTCAGCTATTCTATGTCTTTTGATTGGAGCATTTAATCCATTTACATTTAAGGCTATTATTGATAGGTACTTATTCATTGCCATTTATGTACGTGTGTTCCTCTCTCTCTTTCTTTTCCTTCCTTTCCTTAAATCAGATCCTTTAGCATCTCTTGCAGAGCTGGTTTAGAGTTGGAGGTATATTCTTTTAGACTTCTTTTGTCTGGGAAGCTTCTTATTTGGCTTTCTATCTTGATTGAGAGCCTTGCTGGGTAAAGTAGCCTTGGCTGCAGGCCTCTGGTTCTCATTACTTGGAATATTTCTTGCCATTCTCTTCTGGCTTGAAGTGTTTCCATTGAGAAATCAGCTGTTAGCCTTATTGGGGCTCCCTTGTATGTTACTTCCTGTTTCTCCCCTGCTGCCTTTAATATTCTCTCTTTGTCTTGAAATTTTGCCATTTTAATTATGATGTGTCTTGAGGTGGGCCTCTTTGGGTTCCTCTTGATTGGAACTCTTTGTGTTTCCTGGATTTGTGTGACTTTTTCTCTCATCAAATTAGGGAAGTTTTCCATCATTACTTTTTCAAGTGGGTTTTCTATCCCTTGCTTATCTTCTTCTTCTTCTGGTATCCCTATGATATGCACATTATTATGTTTCATATTGTCTTGCATTTCTCTTAATCCCTCTTCATTTTTTCTGATCCTGTTTTCCTTTTCTTGGTCCTTCTGGGTGTTTTTTTCTGCTTTGTCCTCCAATTTGCTGATCCAATCTTCTGCTTCATCGATCCTGCTTTTTATTCCTTCTACTGTGTTCTTCAGTTCAGAAATTGTATTCATTTCCTCTTGGCCTTTGTTGATAGTTTCCATTTCCTTTTTCATATTGATATAGTTTGCAATGAGATTATTGTAGCTTCCCTGTAGTTTCTGGAAGCTCATTGTGAACTCATTGAGCTTCCTGACAATCATTGTTTTGAACTCAATATCTGATAGTTGAGTTGCCTCTATTTCATTTAGCATTCCTTCTGAGGCTTCCTCCTTTCCCTTTGTTTGCGGATTGTTTCTTTGTCTTCTCATTGTTTCTGAGACTCTTCTTGCTAACCTCTGTTTCTTAACTTGATCTGTTCAGGTTCCTTGTGTTTATGGTGTGAACTTCTGTGGTAGAATACATGTGAGATTCAGTGGTGTATTCTCTTTTGGGTATCCTGGTGTTCACAGCTTCCCCCTACTCTTTTTTGTGATCAGTTGGAGGAGTAAGGCAAAATGGGTTAAGACAGCAAGCCAGTATTCTATGATATTTACAGTAGCAGCCAGTAGAGAAGAGATAGGAGATCCTTTGGCTACATATAGTGTTAACCGTCATCTTCCGCCCCACTCTCCACGTTTTAGAAAGTATGGAAAGAAGATAAGACTCTTAGTGGGGAGGAAAGGGTTGTTAGTTGGATCTAGAAAGCTGTGAGGCTGCAGGAGGTCAGATTCTGAGGTAGGGTGGGAATAAAGAATAGTAAATAGGAGTAGTGTGTAAAAGAATAGAGATAACCCCTACGTTAATAAAGTTTAGGAAATTACAAAGTGGGCTGAGATCTGGGAGGGGTTTTATGTAGTATTTACAAGCATATGAAATAAGTCTTATTTACAGTAATACTGAAGCAACAATCTTGTGGCAGATTCTATGAGATCTAGATAACAAGAATAAGGAGTATAGAGTCTTGAGTGGTGTACTAATGGAACCCAAGTGAGGGACAGTAAATTATCAACACACTGTGAATGAGATAACAGGGGGAACCTATCAAACAACAGTCAAGCAAAGAAGATTATACAGAAATAAAAGAAAATACCAAATTACTATTAAAATAAAAAGTGTAAGAAAAGAGAGAAAAAGATCATATAAATTTGCAGTCACTTGCAGGCAATATAAAAGCAGAAGATGGAATGCAGGAGAGATAGATTTGGAGTGGAAGGAATAGCACTAGGATGGAAGAAAGAGAAACATAAGGAGTTGAGAAATATAAAAGTAATAAGAGTTAAAAAATAAAAAGTTACTTAATAAAAAAAAAAAAACAGATAAAATCCAACAATCAAACAACACCAGAGGGATAAGGAAAAAAAAAAAAAAAAAACACCTCTTGTTGGTTTCTAACTGGCCAAACCAGTTTTTCTGGTTTTGCTGGCTTCTGCTGGCTGAGGGGCAATTAGAATGCTTTTCACCCTTCTCAGTCAGAACTCAATCAGTCTCTTGGGTACTGTCTGGCTCTACCCAGAACCAATAGCTGCCTGGGGCTCAGGACACAAGCTTGGAGATGGCAAGGGGTCCGGCCCCTTTCCCAACTTTGCCTCTGCAGGCTCTACCTTCTGCGAAGCACCCGCCTTTCTTCTGGGTTCATAGTGCACGATCAGGGGGATTGTGATGAGTCGTGCACTTCCCAGCCCCAGGCTCTTTGTTCTTGCAAAGCATGGCCTTTCCTCGGGTTCACAGCGCATGCTCCGGGTATTGGGAGGGGTCGTGCACTTCCCTCCGTAGCCACCATGGGCCCAGGAACCCGAGAAGCGCTGCGTCTTTTCTGGGTTCACAGTTTGAGAGTCAGGAATCCCGGCGGGGTCCGCACCTGCACGAGATCACCCCTGCAGGCTCCAGAAGCCGATGAATGCCGTGCCCTTCCCTTATTCACAGCTGTGGGGTCTCGGTCTTCCCCAAAACCACACACTCACCAGGCTGGGGGCACAGGCGCACGGCCAGGCTGCCCTTGGTCCAGCAGGCTGGGGTACTCACTCTTCCTCGAGCTGTGCATGGGTGCCCACAACCCCTGCACGACTGTCTCTCATTCCTCACTCTCCACTCTGTGCCTTCAAGGAACAAGGCCTCCACCGCTGCTTCTCAATCCTTGTTGTCCTGGGAGGGAGTGGTGACTCTGCTCTCCCAGGTGCCCTGAGACAGACCCAGGAGCACCGGGCCTGGTGCTGGGGCTGATACCTGGGTCCTTATTATCCTGAAGCAGTCTTCTTGCTGTCTGTTTATTCAATGTCTGCTATAATTTTTGATGTCCTATTTTCATAAATGTTGCAATATCAGTGGTCTCCTGCTCTGTTCCTCCTCAGATCAGCCAAATTCTCCCCTGTGCACGGGGGACAGGGATTACGATTCCTCCAGCAAGGCCGCCATCTTCCCGAATCCATTTGTATTTTTTCTTGTTTCCTGAGGTAGGTCTGTAATGCTATAAATTTTCCTCTTAGGACTGCTTTCACTGTGTTCCATAGATTTGGGTTGTTTTGTTCTCATTGTCACTTGTTTCAAGGTAACTTTTTATTTCTCCTTTGATCTCATGGTTAGTTCATTCATTGTTTAGTAACACATTATTTGGCCTCTATTACTTTATGTTTTTCAGTTCTTTCCTCATGGTTTATTTTTAATTTCATACCATTATAGTCAAACAAAGAAGATGCTTGATATGATTTCAATCTTCTTAAATTTGAGACTTGTTTTGAGTCCTAACATTAGTTTTTCCTACAAAACACTCCATGTACACTTGAAAAGAATGTGTATTCTGCTGCTTTGGGGCAAAATACTTTGAAAATATCACTTAAAGTCATTTGATATAGTGTGTCATTTAAGACTACCATTTCTTTGTCATTTTGCCTAGGAGGTCTATCCATTGTTGTCAACGGAGTGTTGAAATCCTCAATAATGATTGTATTGCTGGGGAGGAATGCAGAAACTGTTTTGGAGAGTGATGGGGGAGCTGAGAGCCAGCAGAGGCATTTCAAAGGAGTTGCCGTCTGTGAATGTTAACAGAGATGCCTAGGCTGTTAATGGGCCTGGTGAGATGGTACTGCCAGGCTATGTAAATAGTAGACAAATGTTTAGATAAGCCATTTGTTAACCTTTGAATCCTGGGACCTCTAAATCTTTGTACCAGCCTTGTACCTTGTTTCTGATATATAGATTAAAACCTATAAATACTGTGGAAAGACAAAAGACTGGGCTCAGGATTTGGATTCTCCCCTGAGCCTGCACGTAATAAAGAATCATGCTCCACCACCTCTCCTGCTTGTGAGTTATTTTCTGCAACAGTATTAGTGTCAGTCTTTCCTTTTATATCCATCAAGATTTGCTTTATGTATTTAGGTGCTCCTACATTGGATGCATATGTTTTCAAGGGTTATATCATTTTGTTGGATTGCTTCACTTATGATTATCCGGTGGTTTTTTTTTTTTTTTTGTCTCTTATTGTCATCTTTGTTTTAAAGCACAGAATTTTGATCATTGGGACTTTCAAGAATTTTCTGTACAATGTCCTAGAACAGTATTTCCTGAAAATTGATCCACTGGCATGATTTAAAAATAGATTCTTAAGATTCACCAATTCAATGGCTAGGTATATTCCCCAAAGATGTAAAAGCAGAAACTCAAAATGGTTATGATTTTAATTTAAATATTTTATTGTTTATGGTACTGCAGTTGTCCCAATTTTCCCTCTTGGTGCTCCTCCACCCAAACTCAAATAAATTCTTGCAGACCAATGTTCATAGCAGAAATAGTCAAAATATGGAAATGATTCAAGTGTACATCAAAAGATGAATATATAAATAAAATCATGTATATGCATTGGCCTATTACTCAACTTTTTTAAAAGAATAAAATTCTAATACATGTGCAACATGGTTGAAACTTGCAAACATTATGCTAAGATAGATAATCCAGACACCAAAGGATAAGTGTTGTAAGAGTTCACTTGTATAAGATGCATAAAATAAGCAAATTCATAGTGACAAAAAGTAGAAGAGAGGTTTCCATGGGCTGGGGGAAGAGAAGAATGGGGAGATGCTGTGGAACGGGGATAGAGCTTCCATTTGGAATGATGAAAAGGTCTGGAAATAGATAGTAATGATGGTTTCATGATATTGTGAATACATTTAATGCCACAAAACTGTATTTTTAAAAATGGTTAAAATGGCATATACATATGGATAATAAAAATATAAATAAAAATGGAATAAAGCAAAATAATTGCAATTTTGTTTTTTTCTCAAAATTTAAAATCCCTTGAATTCTCTAAACATTTCTAAAACTGTATCCTGAACTCTGCCTGCTTTATGTTTTAGATCTCTACTTTTGGAAATATATGTGGAGATATATGTAATGGAAATACATATGGAGATATATTTAATGGTTATTCAGAAGAACCAAGATGGTGAATTCTATACAAGATGTTATTTTTTAATTGCTTTATTGTTGTTCAATTACAGTTGTCTTAATTACCCCCCACCACTCCCCACCACCCCAGCCAATCCCGCCTCCCTCCCTTACTTCCACACCCCCCCTTGGTTTTGTCCATGTGCCCATTATAATAGTTCCTGAAAACCCTTTGCCCCACTGCACACTCCCCCCTCCCCTCTGGCTATTGTTAGATTGTTCTTAATTTCAATGTCTCTGGTTATATTTTGTTTGCTTTTTTCTTTTGTTGATTATGTTCCAGTTAAAGGTGAGATCATGTGGTATTTGTCCCTCACTGCCTGGCTTATTTCACTTAGCGTAATGCTCTCCAGTTCCATCTATGTTGTTGCAAAGGTAGGAGCTCCTTCTTTCTCTCAGCTGCAGAATTCCGTTGTGCAAATGTACCATAGTTTTTTTATCTATTCATTTACTGATAGGCACTTAGGTTGCTTTCAGCACTTGGCTATTGTAAATTGTGCTGCTATGAACATCGGGGTGCATAGGTTCTTTTGGATTGGTGTTTCAGGGCTCTTAAGATATAATCCCAGCAGTGGAATGCAGTTTTCTTTTAAATGTAGATTCTTGGATTCTCCCCCTGGAGATGTTGACTAGATGAGTATAGCAAAAGTACATTTCTGGGAGGATATATATTTACAAAACCTTCAGATAATAGTTTTGATAAAGGTAAAATTATAAAACATTGCCTCAGGGCAATGGGTCTAAATAGATTGTCATAGGGATAAGCAAAATTTGAAATGTGTGAAAATTCCAAATTGTCAGGTCCAAACTCAGGACAACAAAGGCATAAATTGAGGGATGGGACTCTGAAATCTGTTCTAACGCATCCTCAAGGTCATCTTGGTGCATGCTAAAGTTGGAGAACCATGTCCTAATGAATCCTGGGGGCCTTTGCTATTCAGCCATCTATCCAATTGGGAAACTACAAGTCAGGAAATGATAACGCTGTTCTCAAGAGGAAATCCAAGGAACACTAGAGTAATTCTTCCCACAGGAAAGGGATCCAAGAGAAAAGAATCACAGCTGGTCCCACTGTCAGTCTCCCAGGGATAAAGAATTGGCAAGACAGAGACCCCTTCTTTTGTGACCCTGCCCCTAAGGAGTCACCTTATCAGGGAATCAAAGACCCATTGATCAATTTGTCTAACAAGTATCAGAAGGGAATCTGCCTCCAGGGCCCATTAACCTGTAACATAACAACTTATAGTCACTAAGGCTCTCATGTGCCAGACCACAGAAACTCATGCCTCTCCAGGAGAAAACAGCCAGGCCCTAGCCCACATGCCTGACTCTGTATCCTTGCTATTATGGAAGACAGACTTTTGTTTTTCATCAACCACCTTCCATGAAAGAACAAGATTCACATTATCAACCCCGAGGAACCCAGTAAGTACTGTAGAAATAAGAAAAAAAGATGTTGGAGTTAAAAGTGTATTGCCCACTGTTGCACACAGGATAGGGAAAACCCTGTGCTGTCTATGGAGAATGAGCTCTAGAGGTCACTTGCTTGGAAGTGTGAATGGCTAGACTCCTTGTTTGAAGCTGCCATTGCATGATGAGATTTTTCCTCAGTTATATGTTACTCAATTAGACAGTTGATGGAGTTATGAGAATGAGGAGGAAGAGGCTAACCCTCCTGTCCCCTCTGACACCATCACACTTCCGACAACCACGCTCTGTAGGGGTACAGTCACTAATTTTTGCTGTGCAAAGGAATTCCACCAGGTGCTGATAGAGCTTTAGGTCCTTTACAGTGAAGTACTGATCTCTTCTTCTTTTCCTTTGATACCCAGCCCAGGAACTTGGAGCCTCTCTTCCCCCAGCATAGACAAATCATTCTTAATGTTTTGCCAGACTTGCTTACTTGGGAACATCTCATTTCTCAAAAAAGATCTGTGTTTCTCCTCCTACTGCACCCTTATCCACGGTTCATATTATGAAGCCTCAAAAAGGAAGAGTCTGAGGTCCCTAGCATCTAGGGCTACAGTGTATGAAGACTGGAATGAGGTGGGTGAGAGAAAGTAAAGGATGTATGAAAGTCTGACATCTAGTCCTTTATTGACATCTTACCCTTTGGCACTGGGAATTCTGGGAAACCCTACAACTGGCAAGTCCATTTCCCATAGTTTCCCCTGACCACACTTGGGTGCCAGATCCCATCCTTAACAGGGAATATAGAATCATTAGCAAGATCAAAGTTATTTCTTCATCTTTTGTAATCTCTGTTCCTCTTCTTTAAGACAAGTGACTTGGTTCTTCAACCTTAATGATATAAGAATTCGCCACCCCATTTCCTTTGACCTTAGTATCATCTGCTTTAAATCCATCTTTACTCCAGACATCAGGGAAAATTGTGATACAAATCATGACCCTCCTTTGGTTGAAATTCCTCCACAGCCTCAAAATTTGTCCATTATTCTTTTCAAATTCCCAGGGATGTGGTCACCTCTTCAACCTAATTCCCCACATCCCTGTACCCCACAGTGTGCTTTAGCTGGTGGCTAAACACACTCTGACCCAGGCTGTGTCTTGCTCATGGTCTTTCTTCTGCTTGCTTCTCTGCCAGGAGGGCTCATATTCAGTACTCCACCCACGTAACTTCTGCCCAGAGATCTCTTCTTCCAGGAAGTCTTCCCTGACTCCATCACTCCAGGATACATTTCGGACTTCTCTCAGTAACCCAGTCTCCAGACTGCTTTTATCCTACCATTTAAGTCACTGTATTACAATGACCTATTTGTGCACCCATCGCTGGAAGGTGGGCTCCCTGATGTTGAAGACCATGCCCAATGGCTAACACTTAGCCTGTCCC